>JAODUE010009102.1:0-16533 GCA_027564755.1 Amblyopsis hoosieri
ACATGAAAAGATATGCTCACATATTTGCAAATATGTGAGGGGTGTACTCACTTTTGTGAGATACTGTATATACACACTTTCAGGACTTAGGCTACGTTCACACTGCACACAAATCTGGCCAAAATCAGATTTTCTCGCTCCTAAGTGACCCGGGTCTGATCATTTCAGAGCAGTGTGAACAGCACAAATCACATGGAATCTGATATTTTCTCATCAGATCTGGGCCACTTTCATATGCGGTACTAAATCGGATACATAGCTGATTATTTTAAATGCGATCTCAGTCTTAACAGTCAAATCAGGATTGATGCGACTTTGACGTCAGTCTAGATAGACTGTGTGACTCACCCTCGCTAGCGTAATCAGGCTCACTCATGGCCATCTTCGTTTATAACCCCGCCTCTTTGCCCGACACATTGATCAATAGCCCTATATCTGACTGGCGGACTGAATGCTTAACAGGCTTTAGTAGCCTACAACAGTCGGCTATTTGGCTTTCTACTGTACAAATTCGCTGGCTTCCACCTCACGTCAACTTATAAAATGACCGTAAGGTTGAGAATATTCATATGGGTGGTGGGACGTGCTGCACGATAACATTGTGCGTATTTTCTTTATCGGAAGAAAATACGCTTTATCTGCGTATTTTCTTTATCGGAATCATCTTACCTGACCTGAGTAGCCTACGTGTTGCAGCTGTTCTTAGTAACCAGCGTTGAAACTACAAGATGTCATACAGATGAAGCAAGATGAATGCTCACAGCTTAAATCAGATCTGGAGTATATTCCAGAACCAGCACTACACTACAACACTAAACCTCCTTCCAGCAAAGGTTTCATACACACTTTGAAACGCAGCTCCCGAATATACATGTGGAGCTGAGTGGGCATTGAGACAACTGAACAAACAACCTGTGGACTGAACAAACAACCTTTCAGGGAGAAGCATGCTGGTGGGTCGCGGGTGACCAGCCCATAACATGCACAGGGTCCCCGACTTGGCATGCTAAAGAAAATATAGTGGTCATCTTTCATGGCATTTTATTTAATGTTGTACATGTTACCACCACACACTATCTGTATCTGTAGCGTACTCCCCCGTAAACGATTGGACATGAGTGTGGATACATGGACTAATCTAGTCATGTGTTTGTCATATCTGAGGAATGGAATGTGCAAAACCTGAGAGTACGGATAGCCTTTTGTCAAGAGAGTGGTAAGTAGCCTACTGTAGACTTGGTACAAATAAGTAAGCAAGCTTTGTTTGTGGGACACACATGTTCATGGAAGCCCATAGAAATGTGTGTGTGGGCTACTGACAGTGCTGGTATGTAAGTGCTTCACATTTCATAGCAAAATTACAATGCTATTTGTAAATAATGTTTCATATTTCATATTTCAACTAAGGGTGGGTGATATATTGAATACTTGATGTACCGTGGCATGTTCTACGTGTGATGTAGTAAATTAAAAACTATATCGTAAAAACTACATTGTGAACATCGAGTATTTAATTTGATGTCTCTCACTATCTCACAAACATAATCATGTTGCACTAGATCGGCGAGTGTGTATGACATCAACGACATGTACTGTATGTTCATTTTGTTTCCCGAAGCAAAGCAGTGCGGCGTGTTCTTTGCTTTCTCTCTCTGCATTACCTTGCCCCCACTCACTAACACATTTGCAAGCCCACCATGGAAAAAGATGGCAACAAGCACCCGGTTTGAAAGGAGATATAAAATGGCTAAATCATATCGAGATGGTCCGGGTTTAAAAGAACTGATGAGCAGCAGTAACGTTTAGTGCTATATGTTGCAACAATTGCGGAAAACACTCTTCCATAATTTACAACAGCGACATAAACATCAGACTGTTAAACATCGTGAAGGTTGCAGTGCTGCAAACCAGACTGGAAAGCCATTGCTTTTGCCTTAAAACAACGCAATCTGCAAGCTTCATTTATAAGGCTCAACTTTTACTTTGTGGACGCAACTTTGCACAATGCGGATACAAACTACTTCACCGTCGCTCGTGTTCTTGCTCTCATTCTCTCTCTTTCGTATCTTTCTCTCTCACCGCCTGCTATCGCTTGCCTTTCCGGGAAATCTTATACTATTTGCGGGCGTCAGGGAGCCGCTATTAAAATGCAGGACATTCCCGGAGAATTGAGATGCACGTTTTCTTTATAGACTGTGTAAAGCAAATACAGAGATTTCTCGCGGCATCTGCAGGTGTCAGACCAAAAACTGATCTGCTAAAAATTTGTCTGTTGGAAACTGATTTCTTCCCACGAGAGCACACACGGCCCTATATTATAACCAATCTAATAATTTTTACCAGTATACATCTATTTAAAGTGAAAACACAACTCTTTTTCACAACTTTTTATTATTCATTCAACACGGTTGCACGGTTGTTAATATGACCTTTTTCTGTGGTGTGACAAACTAAAAACACAAATGTATGTCTGCTTTACACGGGTTTTAATAAAGGGCTTATAAATTAAATAAAGCACTTGTGACAACGCACATGTCCTATTTGGCTTACAACTGAGCACTTAAACCAAAAAATGAAATACTAATTAAGATAATCGCCATTCAGCCAAAAAATATTGAGATATTAGTTTTGTCCATATCGCCCAGCCCTAATTTCAACCACTCTTAACCACTTCTTTCATTTACAAAAATGTGAATAAATTATCGGTTATCTGATCGGTATCAGCCAAAAGCAGTAGGAAATGATCGATTATCGGATTGGTGGGGAAAGATATCCATATTATGCAACACTAGTTATGAGGGAGAATATTATGCATATGGGTGGAGGGCACCGGACCGCCAAGCGTGTGCAAGTCCCAAGTGCTCTCTCATCTCTCCCCCAGCCCGGTCCATAGATTATTTGTATCACTTTGCTTGCTCAAAAATATCCCCTACGCCACGCCACTGATCTTTTCCTATCTTGAGTTGAAAGCTATTATGCATACAAGCTGCCAGTGGATTTAGATGGAGAAGAGAACTAGCAATGCAGGAGATTGCACAATATGCAATATCATTTTGGTGAATGCTACTGTGCTGCTTGATTAATAAAATAATAAATAAACAAGAAATCCACTACTGGGAAATGTATAGCTGTTTCTATACTGCTAGAGCTAAAGCAAACAATCTATTTAAAATGCTTCTACCGATGAGATCCAGAAGTCTTTACTCTCCTTCTCCAAACTATACATGCTCTATTTGAACATAACAAAATGGTTTGTTTTGTTCCATACAAACTATTAAAAAGTGTAGAACTTACAAAACATTTTATTTTTAGTGCAAGGACAGCAACATTTGCTGTAGTGTTTGTGGCTTAAAATGTGTGCTTAACCAAAGCTTCACTTTATCCCTCTCCTCTGCTCTCTTGGCTTGTCCTTCTCTTTTATTTTCTTCTCTTCTGCTCTAGTGCACTGTAACACATAGCTTATACTGGGAGGACTGCATGCACTCAGTGCTATTCTCTAGAAATAGACAAGCCAGTAAAATTCCTGAGAGACGTTTTTGGCAGCGATGAATTTACTGTCAAGGCCTGCAGTTCTGTCTGTCCTCTATACTGCAGTCTTACTTTCAATTCCTCAATACCTCTTCTTTGTACTAAGACAATACCTTACAATTATAAAATATATACTGTTTTCATGAAAGTTTGTGCCACTATCTTGTTCAAACAGGCAGAGATCGCTATGTGGGCCAGAAGAAAGCCTTGTAATCAATCTCATTAACATTAACTTAATATTAGGGTTGGGCGATGTCTACCAAATTGGCATTGGATGATGTATACATACTGATGGACAATGCCATTACGATACATTTTTATAAACATTTCCTTAGCCTAAATAATTAAAATTTCAACAAAAAAGAATGTATGACTATTTATAGATGATTGACTATAAAACAGAGGTAGTAATTCATATATTTGGCTACTATTCATAAAGTAGGCTACATATATTTTATGCCCATCCACCCCTACTCACCCGGCAGCGTCGGCATACCATAGTCGTTGAAAAGTACCACTTTGCCTGTAGCATACCTTGAGTTTATATATGGTAGCCTATAGTGAAAGAAGTCAGCCACTTCTGAAGTGGTGTGCAGATATTTGCTTGTGCCCACTGGACCCTTTAGGGATCCTGGGCCCCTGGGCAGTTGCCCGTTTGCCCTAATGGTGATAATCCGGCCCATGCTAAGCTAATACGCTTTTTGTCAAATTCAACAAATATCTCCTTGCATTTCACTTACCGTTCTCTGTGCGTGTTGAAAAAAAAGTATCTGATACTTCTACACAGCATTGGCTCTCTAAACAGTAACATAAACAAAGTGGCGAACACCGATCATGTCAACAAAGCTGCAGTATTACGTTTTACTTCACAATGCATTTCTATGTGTAAGGCGCCGCTGCGGAGGACCGCGGAGCGATACTGTTTTGATTTGAGCTTGAAGTTAGCAAGAATGACTAACCCTGTATGTGAGACCTAAGCAGCTTAGAACTAGCTCAACTAGACAACCCTGTGGGCAGAAGTTTCATAGGCTACATCTAAAGAACTTATATTAAAATAGAGACCGGGCTTCTAACTAATACCTGCTTTTATTTTTCAAAAATATGTAGCGACCCCAGGCCAGTAATAGGGACAGGCATCTATCTGGGACATGGCTTTTATTTGAAGTTTTATGGCAGGGGTGGCGAACCCTGGTCCTGGAGAGCCACTGTCCTGCATGCTTTAGATGTCTCCCTGCTCCAACACACCTGATTCTAATGAATGACTCGTTATCAGGCTTCTAACGACCCATTCATTAGAATCAGCTGTGTTGGAGCAGGGAGAGATCTAAAACATGCAGAGCAGTGGCTCTCCAGGAACAGGGTTAGCCACTCCTGTTTTACGGTATTGTATATTTTGAGTGTGATTGTGTGTTGGTGGGGTGTAACAGAAGCACACTGTGTTTGTGCATGTGTACACAGAATCCATGTGTGCGTGTGCGTGCGCACACACACACACACACACACACACACACACACACAGTTGTATTCCTTAACAGTAGCTCGTCACAGGCATGCACACAACCAGACATCGTTAGGTGCGTGTCTGTGTGTGTAGGCTGCCATATGGAGAGGCCAGCTTCTTGCTGAGTGCACTTGATGACAGCTGCGCAGCTTGAAGTCAAACACGCACACACACACACACACACACACACACACAGATGCCAACACACCAGAGCATACTTGCACATGTACATTTACATAGGCCAATTGCACTATTGTAGTGTTCACATACTGTACAGCAACATTGTAAAATGTTCCCAATCACTCTCTCACACGCACACACACACACACACTCCATCAGACAAGGCTATCAATCAGGCCCTATTCATGATAAGGGCTATACATTAGAGTTGTGCTGTCGTTGCAGAAATTGGTGTCTCTCCCTTTCCCTCTTCACTCCTCCCCCTCCCCCCATCCAAATCCGCTATGAGTCGTGACTTGACAGTCATCCCACAACACCCCAGTCCCAGTCACTGTTGAGGGGACAATGAAACGTATGATCAACTGCATAGAGGGTGAGAGTATGGCAGGCTGGTGGGGGTTCAGTTACCATCCATGGCTAGAGGTCAGAGCCAGGCTGAGTAGTGTTATAAAATGTGTCTTCTGGACAATTTAGACACAGATCATAACAGACTACAGACTGGCTACAAATGTTTTAGAGATATTTAACAATGCAATGTGATTACGTGTGTGCGTGCGTGCGTGCGTGCGTGCGCACATCTCCTGTCATAACTGGACTGTCCGTCAGACAGTCCAAGCAAGGTTTGGCTCCACGTCCTCTAATGACAAATTGATCTGTCTGCAATATTAAGCCTGCCTGCCTGCCTGTCTGTCTGCCTGTCTGTCTGTCTGCCTGTCTGTCTGTCTGTCTGTCTCTGATGGATGAAGCCGTACAGAGATGTAGATCGTGTGTGTGTGTGTGTTTATTTGCATCTGCCTTAACTCAAACTCCCCATGCCTTTCATTTGGCTATCATTAATATATGCAAACAGTATGATTCCTTTCTTTGTGTATGCAGGCAGGTGTAATGGGGCTACTGACGTTCCTGTCTGTGTGTGTCTCCATGCACGCTTTGTGTTACTTAGAAATTAATCTGGACTGAATCAAACGTGTTGTTAAGGACGGTATACAATATTGTGCACGTTGGCCACATGGTGGTGCTATACCAAAAAAACCAAACCAATTATTTTAAGGGTCACACCTCTCAGCCAGATGTGCTTTTTCCTCCAAAATAAAGAGATATGCCCCAGGGACACATGAAGTCCAGGAGAGAACATCAAAATAAATAATATACACATTCTAGTTCTATTGCACAACATGACAGATCTTCATGAATGCATGAATATTGCTAATGCACTATATGTGATACAGACCATATAGACCACTGTGTGATGGTACCTTTTAGGTGAGAGCAGGAGAATAACATCATGTTTTATGTCTCCTGTATCCTCTGTTCTCCTCTCTGTAGTATTATCAGTGACAGGGCGACACCCACTTCCTTCAACAGCATGAGAGATAGAATACACACACACAATGCCGTACGTAAAATCTGGCAGGGACGGGGGGTTCCCTGTTGTGACGGAATGCTGTGTGGTGTCAAAAAGAAGAAAGACGCATTTCAAGAGGTTTACCAGCTGCTTGACCTTTCAGCTTTGACCTCAGCCATCCTACCAAAAGTGTCCCCAGTGGTCCAAGTCATCAGCATTTGTGTTTAAATATCTCCCCTCCTGCGGTCTCTGTCTCTGTGTGTGTCTCTGTGTGTGTGTCTGTGTGTGTGTCTGTGTGTGTGTCTGTGTGTGTGGGGGGGGGTGATGGGTGGTGGGTTGTTATCAGAACTGTTCCATGAGCACACTCAGTCTCTGACAGTAAGCCTCTGTCCTAACGCTAACCATAGGCCTTTGCAGTAACAAGCGAACCCTTTACCATCCAGGCTGGAGGAGGAGAGAGGAGGAGTTAAGCATCTAGGAGCGGAGAAGAGGAGGGGGAACAGAGAGAGGAGTATAGGGAAGGAGAAGGAGAAAATAGGCAGCCAGTTAACAATAATCACTTGTTTCAAGTTTATTACGGAGGAATACATTAACTGGGTTCAGGACCCTATGTTGCTATCCCGCCACAGCCCAGATTCTCATGCACGCCTCGCAGCTCTGCCAAGGGCTGCGAGACCTGACCTTTGACCTCCGACACACTGTGCCCATATCTGTCCCGCCGTGTGGTCGTTCCAACAAGTCTGTGTTTCTCTCTGTGGATTCATATCTCGTAGCTGTTGGAATCTGTCTGTCACCTCTCCTTTCAGAATGTTCCTGAATCGGCTGAACAATCATTGCAAGCCTACCGCATTATTTTAAATTTCAATTTGGATTCATTCCGTTTCATTTAAGTGTAAATATAGTTATTTTCTGTAAACATACAATAATATTTAACAAATATGTATATTGACATCTACAGTATATGGTCTAAAACGTGTAAGCTATTTTACACATATACATTCATTTAAAATGTAATTCGAAAACGAAATCTTGCACACAGGCCTGAACTATATATATTGAAAATATTTCAGGCTCTTTCCGGTGAATTTTTTGGCATTCATTATGTTTAGCAGTAGAGGTGTGATTGGGGCCGGGGCACATGTTGCAATATGTTCCTTTGGTCTTTTTTAAAAGTGCTGTAAAACCATAGAACCAACAGACATAAGGACAGAGTAATCTGTTTGCCACCATTTGTCTCTGCTCTTTACCATCCTAAGTGATTGACAAGGAGGGGGTTGGGGATACCCCTGGAGATAATGGAGATAATTTAGACTTTCAAATTCATCATCCTGAGGTTTTTGGTCCATTTGAACCGAACCCTGGAGTGTTTAGCTCGCTAGTATGGTTGTTCAGGGTGGTGTGAATGGTTATTCAAATGTGTGTGGATGAAACGAACAAACCTCCTGAAGTGTGTCTCAGTCAAGTGAGCTGTGGTGCGGCTTGCTTTAGCTGTGAGCATGACCCCAAATAACTATAGGAATAACTATAAGGCTGACACTTTTGACTTGCATGAAATCAACAATAATGACAAGTAGGTTGCGTTAGACATGGTGCAAAGAACAATATTATGACAATGACAAAAAAAATGTTTTATTATTTAATATTTTTAAATATTCTTTGTTTATGTTGCGGAAATGGTCTTCTATATTGATGATCATTGCACACTTACTTTTCCTATTATGTTCATAAAAATGGTTTTATCACCCACCTCAGACACACATGCCTTACAGGTGCTTGAATTTGGTGACTTCTTCTGGGTTCATCTGTTTGTCACGCTCTCTTCTCTGCTACGTTTTAGAAAAACTGTTAAGAGCATGTCATCAGGTCGAAGCGAGATTTGGCTATTTGCTCAGAAAAGAAGTCCTCTTCATCAGAGGTCATGATGTCATGGTCTCATTGGGCAGTGCCTTTGAATCATGACAGGCACAAAGCACCCTCATTTTGACAGAAGGTGTTGAATGAGGTCCTCATTACAGTTTTCCAATGAAGAGTTGCCTTCCCAAATAAGACGTCTACCACTTGAAAAGAAAGGGACAACTGGAAGCATAGAACTGAGACCCTTGCCCCTACTTTTGATTAGGCTAAATCTAGCTGAAGCCACACTGGTTCTCTGTGTTGGCTTGTGCTGTGAGGCAGAAGAACAGGCTTATTTTTAGAACCCACCCCCTAAAATAAAAGGAAATGGATAATTTTGGAAATTATATTCCTATACTACCATAACTACTGTTTGAATTGGCTTCCAGCTGGGAGTCTGATGTGTGTTTGAGTCATTTATATAATTTCATGTTTTGCCAAAATTGTGCAATGTGTAAAGGCTCAATTATGCCCCACATCATACAGATGGAGCCTTTAGTCCATACTCTGTTCATTTCCAATACATTTGTGCACATTTTCTTACATCTTATGGATACAAACAAAACAGAGCAGTTCCACCGGATATATTTGCCAAGTGAGACACAGCCACACACACAGGACACAACAAATTCTCCATCCACATTGAAATGTACAGTATTTAATAGCTTTACAGACCACCACCATCTAACTCCTTTGCATTGCTTCTTTCTTAAGTGGTACATTGTTTTGACTTCCTTCACCATTGCCATGTGGGAATGTTTTTACTTTGTGCTGGTGTATGTTAAGTAACGTCCATGCCAATGTATAGGATACATGAGGGCATTTGTATTTGGAATGAACGTACTTTCCACATAAAGAGAGCATACATGAGCCTTAAGTTGCAGAACCATAGAGACCCACCAAAAAGCGTTGACTCTCTACTTTGGCTTTCTGCAAAGCACTTTGGGAGGTTATCTTAATGTTTTTGGGCGCACGTTTTTGCCCTGAATTGGTTTGCTGTCCTACAGTTCCTCTCCTGACTGGCACTGTAATTACTGTTTTTCTGAAAGGAGCAAAACTTTCCCCATCACATCAGCATTTAGGATCACACGGATAAATAAAATAAAGCAACATTGATTCATGTTAGGTTGACAGGCTTGATGTCAGTGTTTTTCGGTGGCAATTCTTGTGTCTATAAGCATTTGGACATGACGTTGTGGAATAAACCACACGCCTACCCTTCTCCTTCATCACATTTTAATGTTGTTTACACTTACACAAGACAAGCCCCCTTCCTTCCCTCCCAGAGTCTGTCTGTCTTCCTTAGTATGAAGCCAGGGATTGACACACACACAGCCAACACACAGACACGAAGGCACACATTCACAACACTGTGTCCCTCCATTTTGAAGGCTTAATAAGTCTGGCGCAAACCCCCGCTCCTCTCCAGCAGGACTTTAACCACCCCCCACCCCCCCATCCCACACACACACACTCACACACATACACCTGCCTCCAACTGTTTCCTGTGCTGTGCTCCTATAATTAAACCCCTCACCCACCTAATGCACCTCTTTCTCCCCTCCCAGTTAATGGCTGGTGGTTTACGTGAAGGAGAGAATCTAGCCTGCTTCTGACCTTTTTCATGGTTGACAGCGAAGGGACAAACTGGGTGAGGGAGAAAACAAAACATACTTTTCCACTGGTGTGTGTTTGTACAGTATGTGCTGTATGTGTGTGGAGTCACATTGTGGCTGCGGTAGACAGAAGTGTGCAGTATGCCGTCCTTCTTCCCAACTAACAAAATGGCTGCGCGGTAATAGGCACATTTAGGGGAGGTCAGCCCACTGCCAATTGCTCCCAGCTGCTGAATGCTCTACCCCGCCCCCCAACCCAACTCATGATCCCAGCCCTCCCTGCTGCACATGCCACCTGGGTGGAGCAGGACGTCTGCTAACAGCCGTGTCAGCCAAGGTCATCACGAGAAAGTTCACTGCGATGGCTATTAGGCTCTAAGTCTGTTGATGATCAGAGTCAAGGTGAAACATTAAGTAGTCTTGAAGCATTTAAAGGCTCAATACTTTTCACTGAGGTTATAGTCTGGAAACCCTGTTCACATTAGCGTTCGCACAGCCACCCTGCCCTGCTGGTGGACCAATCAGCGTGGTTTAGTGAGATGACCTTGGAAGTCAAACATGTTTTCGAAATGGTGGTAGAGCTAGATGAGGCAATCAAAACAGTTGTAGAAACACCGATTGGTTAAAGGCTGAACCGGAAAAAATGAACCAGAGGTCTACGCCCAGTAGGAGGCAACAACTGTATATTTATATTATGTAGGATGTATCATGAGTAATAGCTACATTGTGTTTCTGTTAAACCAAATGTTTGATTGGTGGTGGTGACCAGAGATTCTCCACAGAACCAAAAACACTCTTCAAAGGCATACGTTTATGAGGCCCAGAGGTTGCATATGGCATACTGAAGGTGTCTCCAACATTCATTTCTTCTCTTTGCTATGGGGGTGGGCGCTTGAGGGCAAAGGCCATTGGGAAAGCTCTTCTCCTTGGAAGAGGTTGCTACGGCAGGGAGTTCAGCAGTCTCCTAATGAGGTCACAGAGTCTGGCGCTCTCTTCACCTATGCAAACCACATGTGCATTGGTTAGGAGAGTCTCTGTGCCTCTTTACAGTGGCTTCCCTTTTCTAAACAGTTTCCAAGGACTCTCTGTTAATATAGAAACCAGCAGAGGACAAGAAACCTCTGGAATAAAAGTGTATAGCGTGCTAACCCTGTGTTTGCTCCAGCCTTGCACTAAACCAGCTGAATTTAATCAACTCTAATCAAAGTCTATTCTATATGCATGGACCTGCTCTGGAAGAGAGCCCCTAGTGACGCACCCTAAAACATTAACCACAGGAGCAGGCAACACCCGCCCACGTATTCACCCTTCACAAACCATTAGCCTCCTTGTACCCAGGGTCTCTCCTCAGTGGAGGCTTGCCTAAGAGCGAGGGATGGATGGTGAGGCATGGGTGGTGGATGCACACGCGCACTCACACGCACGCTCAGACAGTGTGGGCCTGCAAATCCATGCAAATCCATGCAATTTCTGGCCCAACATTTGCAATGCAAGCACAGTAAAGTATGCATGAGTTAGAGGGGAGGGGGGGAGAAGGATATGGGTGGTGGTGGTGGTGGTGGTGTGTGTGTGTGTGTGTGTGTGTGTGTGTGTGTGTGTGTGTGGGGGGGGGGTTGTTAAATGAAGGGAAAGGGAAAACACGAGTGAATGAGTTTTGGAGGTATACTGGAGTTGTCCTATATTTATAGGATCATATCATACCAGTGTGTTTTATATGCTGGAGCTTCTGTTTCTTTGCTTGGCATTGCATTTGTGTGTGTGTGTGCGCGCGCGTGCGTGTGCATGTGTGTGTGTGAATCTGAATAAATGGAAACAGAAACGTTTGCGTTGAGGGGTTCCACAAAGATACCAAATGACCTTGGAGCTGGCGAGATCAGGATGGTCTCACCAAGCTACATTGCGTTGCATGACACCTAACTCATTAAATGTTAAGCAGGCTATCAAATGTTAAGCAGGTACTTCTTAAGTACTGAGTCTAGAGGACCTCTATGAAATCACTGCAAAATATATTCTCCCAGAAATATGTGATAGGTTGTCGCTTCCAGGTATAAGGCGTTTGCCTATCCGTCATTGCATGCATTACATTGTCGCTGTCCATTTAATCATTTAATAAATGCGGTGGATACAATTAAATTCACGGCATCAACATGGAGTCGCGGAGTTGAATTAGAATGACAATCAAAAGCGGAGAACTCCAGTTGTTATCATATAACATCAATGGAAACACAGATCATTCAAAATTGTGTTTTGTCAACTTTAGAAATATTGTTGCTGTTTTGTACAGAACTGCAATGGATACTCTGCTACAGACATGTGCCACTCAGATGCAACACACTACACATTCACAGGCACACACATCACTTAACAGTGAACACACAACCTTGATCCCATACGCAGCACATATAAAAGCAGAGGAATGATGTGGTAAAAATGTAGAACTAGATGCTGACGCATAAAGAGCTGTGTCTGAGTAGAGCCTGGTAGTCAGGAAGACAGGCTGAAGGCCAACTTCATGACAGAGTGTTATTTAACGTAAACAGCCCTTTGACAAATAGTGGAGTTTAATGGAAACCTGGAAAAAAGCTCTTTATGATTAAGCTGCTTACTAACTTTTGTTTTCCTTCAAAGTGGGTAGTTGTGTTGTGCGTTTAAGAATAAACATTGGCTACATTAACTTTTGAACCTTTAACTAAATAAACTTTCAGTGCACAACACAACACACCCATTTTGCCTTCTCTAATATTGAGCTTTTCCCCTGAATTGTTTTCAGGGTGAGCTGAAAATGCGAGACAAACACACGCACAACCAAACTCAACCAACACGCACAAACAAACACACACACACATATGTCCGTATGTACTTTATAATTAACTGCAGAAAGCATGGGTGAGTCCCAGAGTCAAACATTTGATTGCAGTGATACCGACAGTGCCAGGGGGCTTTATGACGTTTTAGTCTGTCTTGGCTGTGGAAATGCCAATGAAAAACACACAAACATCAATCATCAAAGTTATTTCTTCGAGTGCCAGTGATCTACAGTATAGCAGCACTTTGTCTTGTGTTCATGTATGTGATGTTTCATGCTGTAATTGTCACACACTCACTTATATTTGTCACAGTCAGTTATATATTTTTCACGATTCAGCCGATACTGCCGTATCATTTTACTATGCCTATTCAGTGCATTTGTAGGTGGTGTAAATGAAGGCTTCTTGTTCCTCAAGGGTGCTGTTCTCAGTCCCATATGTTTTTAGATACTGTGTTTTAGTATCAGTGTAAAATGAACAAGTGCGCTGGGTGGTGTTGCTTTATGGCTGCAATGCATCCAGGACAGCTACTGTATAGACTGCTGACGCTCATGGGTCAGCTCATACGAGCCTTTATTTATTGACACATGATCACATTGGATCTTCTCCCTTGACCCACTTTCCTTCCACAGCATGGTTGTTAGCTTGCGCCGCAGTTGCCTGTACTTTTGAAATAAGCAGGTAGTTAAGGCTTTCATGTGGTGAATCCTGTCTCGTGGTCACTGTGAGTGGAGGGGTTTTCTGCAAAGCTGTTGCCAATTAGCTCACTTTCTGCCTGAAAAGACATTATTGAAGGCATCCAAGCACAACCAAATCTGAATAACGTGACCATCACCACTTGATGCTTCCTTAAAAGCCACAACCTGTCAGAATTAGAGCATACAGTAAAAGTGTAAGGGGTTTACCAATCGATTCGCTTCTCTGCTAGCATCGCCAGAATGTTGGGCACCTTGCAGCCCATTTCCAGTGGAAAGCTGTGCTTGCTTTTAGCATGGGTTGACAGCTTTTCCCATGGAGGTGCTACTAGCGAGAGTAAATGGTGCCCTTCTTCTTATAGTAGGAATGCTTGCAACGTTTACGGTGTTTATAATAGTTCTTAAAGTTGCTATAGTTTACTATCAGTAAAAAGTGTCTGCATGTCTGTTGTGACGTCTTCACCTGTGTTGGTAATTTACTGACTTTTGTTTTTGCCAGCGTTTCTTGTTTGAACAGCAGCCCACACTAGCTAGAGGCTACGTTTAGCGATGTGGCTTTATGACAATGGTTACCATAATTGTGATGTGATATTTGTATGGAAACCGGAGCCTGACACAGGTGGGGCATAACATAAGAACATAACAGAGGGCCATAAATCCTGCCCGTCCTGACAGAGCCACAGGCACAGACAGATTTCCTAGGCCTCCGCCGCTACGTATCCTCAGAACAATGGGGATGTCACGAGCCTGCCGTTGATACTTTTACGATTCCTCTATCTCGCCCGCTCTCGCTCTCGCCCGTTCACTCTTTGCCGATGACATCAGATGGCCTCAAGGATAAGAGAAGTGTCGGCCGTTATGATGAAAGACGAGCCGTGGCTGCAGAGAGTGGCCACTCTTCGCCGGCATGGCGGACTACAAAAGAACCATTGTTGAGAAGGCTCACCTCGTCTCTGCCACTGCATGTGTGATGTGTCTGACTTTGAGTGTCTCTGCATGTGTGCGTGTACTACATATGGGTTCTACAAAACAATGTAGTCAGCCGTGTGAAATGCGATACACCCCACAGGATACAAAGCAAATCCCTTGTTGCTGCATGTTTGAGTCTTACGGTTACATCCTTTGCCTATGTGTTCATGCGTAGTGTGGTATGGTGGCATAGGGATGCGTTACATAGGTGTATTGTTTGCGTGACTGTATTCAGGGAGGGCTATTTCCCAATGCGTTGTGTTGGAGATGAATAGATTGGCTCTGCAGCTGCGTCGCTCTGGCTGCGTGGCGGCACATGTTACAGCATGCTGCCTGGTTACAGTGAGATTAGCTACGGGCGCAGTGGTTCTCGTATGGCCACGGGCCTCCCATGTGCAGAAACACCAGGCCCACAACAACTGACCAGGCTGCATCCCCTCCCATGCTCACAGGCACATTTAACAGCGATGTGATGTGGGTGATGGAATACATGTCAGGCGTCGGCTCGCTTAAAGCTTGTGTTGAATCTGTCACGGTGACAGTGATTCTGAAGCTCCCTTACTTTTTACCCCGTCTCATGTTCATCTGCCATTCACTTTCATTCAGCACTGATCCTTACTGGTCATATGCTATGTGTTTTAAGTTAACTCCAACGTGTTACTTCAGAAGTTAAAGAATATGGTAAAATGCAATCAAATAACATGTGGCAGAGGTTAAAGTTCTTGCCGTTGTATACAAAATAATTTGTTGTTTTGGTTCTCAGAATAATCAAATGTAGGCTAAAGGTAGAGTACATTTCATTGAGGTCCCTGGTCAAGCACGATTGTCACATTCACATTCATCATGTGTAGCCGTTTATTCCAGTTCTATTAATCGTGTGTGTGTTTGTGTGTGTTTGTGATACTCAAGCGACAACAGCCCCGCTATGTGCCAGCCAGACATTTCAATGAGTGCACGTGGTGTGTGTGTGTGTGTGTGTGTGTGTGTGTGTGTGTAGGGGGGGTTGCTTCTGCCTCCATATCACGCAGGGGATTAATAGCAATTTGACTAAAACAAAGAGACGGCTGCTAGAATATCGGC
The DNA here is from genome assembly GCA_027564755.1 of Amblyopsis hoosieri. Taxonomy (NCBI): domain Eukaryota; kingdom Metazoa; phylum Chordata; class Actinopteri; order Percopsiformes; family Amblyopsidae; genus Amblyopsis; species Amblyopsis hoosieri. The sequence goes on from JAODUE010009102.1 coordinate 15,615, forward strand.
GGGTGCCTGCGTAATTACAAGGTGCTGAAATAAGCAAATAACGACACGATCAGGCGATTAAAAGAGAGAAGACAGTTTATGTGTGTGTGTGTGAAGGGGGTGGGGCGGGCATGGGCATGGCAGCTCCTCTACTAATTAGGAGATGTGAGAGGAAGGCAAGGGAGAGCATGATAGCTGCTTCTCAATTATTGTCGGGAGAGTTGTTTCTTCACAAGGTGTAATTATACATCATGCCGCTAGGCTGAGAGGCATTTTAATGATCCTAGTGTTTAACCCTGGAAAGGAAAACGCTTAGATTCACTTGGTTTGTGCTGAACATGTGGTGCTTAGAGCTAATGTGTTTCTACAGTAGTCCTACAGCAACATCACAGCTCTACATTGAGTTTCACTGGTGAACTGCAGTAAGTCAGTGTGCAGTGCTGTCCTTTTGCTCTGTAACGTACCCTTGAGCATGGCACTCTCTACCAGAACATTAGGAGACTGTTGCCATATGCAAATTACCGTGAAATCAAAATAGCCACTGTTAAGTTTTGCTCTTTCTTTTGTCTCCTCTCTGTTGCAGAGTATCAAGCCATCCTGTGTGAAGAGACCAACCCTGCCCCTGCCTGATTGGGGCCTCGGCTTTCAGGCCAGGTCACAAGACAGCCCCCGTACCCACCAACTGCCCCGCTGGAGCCAAGATGGCCGCCGGCAGTGCCTCTCGGATCTCTCTGCCGGCCCTACTGCCTCTGGGCATTCTGCTACTGTCACTGTATCTAGCTGCCTCCCACGCCTTAAGTAAGCACCACAAACACATGGTCTGGCTTACCTTTCAATAATGAAACCTTTATTAAGTAAACACAACAAACACATTAGGCCTACTATACCTTTTCATTTACTAAACATTTTTATTAAGTAGGCACCACAAACACATTAGGCC
>JAODUE010009102.1:16633-28471 GCA_027564755.1 Amblyopsis hoosieri
ACATTTTTATTAAGTAGGCACCACAAACACATTAGGCCTACTATACCTTTTCATTTACTAAACATTTTTATTAAGTAAGAACCACAAACACATTAGGCCTACTATACCTTTTCATTTACTAAACTTTTTTATTAAGTAAGCACCACAAACACACTATGTCTTACTTACATTTAAATAACGAAACCTTTATTACGTTAACTCCATGAGTGGTCTGGGTGTTGGGCTCCCAGCCGGAAGGCTCTGGGTTCGACCTACCTTCTCCTTGAGCAAGATGCCTAAACCCATACCCCCTAGCTGCTCCTGGTGGTTGATCACACCATGCAAGGCAGCAATCACCATCGGTGTATGAATGTGTGTGTGAATGGGTGAATGTGAGGCAAAATACTGTAAAGTGCTTTGGTTAAAAGCGCTATATAAATGCAGTCCATTTACCATGTAGAAGATACATAAATGGTAAAATAACACAAATGCACAACCAGGTAGTAGTCAGTAGGTAGTCAAGTACATTGTATATCAGATGCTTGTTCAAACACCCGTCAGAGAAAACATGAATTGCTCTGCCTAGCCCTTAACAAATAGGTCACCCTAACAGGTTCCTACATAGTGCCCCTAATCCTCCTCCTCCTCCAGACAGACTCAGAGTAGAATTAGAGACAGAACAAAGAGGAGGTGCTATGAGATATATAACAGGAGCTTGGGCTAGCCGCTAGGAGGATACTTCTGTGTGTGTGTGTGTGCGTGCTACACTAATAGGGCTATGATCTCCAATTGTTTTGATTGGGCGTAGTCCCATTTCTCCAATATAATCTCTCTTCCACTACACTCCCTTCTTGCTTTTGCCCACTCTTGGGTGGCCCGAGGGTGGGCACTAGTGTTTATTAGTAGTTTTAGTTTCTGGTGTGCTGTTGGACGGGTTTTCAATAGCAACATACTGTATATTAAAGCAATAGTTGGACAAAGAATCTATTGCTTAACCTCGTTGATATAGGATATTCTACTTACTGTCTGAGGGACCAAATGTTCAAATCACACAAGAGAGTTTACATGTATTATTAATCTTTTTAGTCCTTTTTTGTAGTGGTGAATGTCTTAAATATTCTTTCTGTGCATATATGGCCCAGTTAACCATCTTTAAAGTGCTTTCATAATGCAACTGTGTCCTAAGCACACCTTTCTATGCTGTCAGTGTGTGCTTGTCTAAGTGGAGGCATGCATGAAGTGAGCCTATCATGATTCATACATTTGACCAGACAGAGCACTTTCTTCTTCTTTAGTCTTCTATCTGCCATGACTGTCCTGGTCCCTAGTTTTCATGTGTTTGTTCTTTTTTCCCCTTTATGCTCTCTCTGTATATATAATCTAGACTGTGCTCACTCCTATCTAAATATCATTCAGAGCAGCCTGTCTCATAATCGCTGGATATTGGTTTTCATCTACTCTCTCTCTCTCTCTCTCTCTCTCTCTCTCTCTCTCTCTCTCTCTCTCTCGCTCTCTCTCTCTCTCGCTCTCTCTCTCTCATATATACACACACACAGAGATTAACAAGCAGTCTTTAAATAGTGTGCACACAGGCGTGCACAGATGTACAGAATTAGCACATGGACACACACACACACACACACACACACACACACACACACACACACTTAAAGCAGAGGTCTTTCCATCTGCCAGCCTTTGTCTTCCTTGCCTGTGGATATGATCACACCTTTTGTCGTCAAGCCCCCCTCCCCCCTTTCTGTCCTTCCTCTGACACTCCCTTCTCTTCTCTTTCTCCAATTGGTGGCGACTTGGAGGAAAACCCCGCCCCATCATCTTATTGACAGACCTGTACATCTCTCTCTCTCTCTCTCTCTCTCTCTCTCTCTCTCTCTCTCTCTTAGAGTGCCACACACCTGTTTCCATTATGTAGACAAAAATCTACACAACCCAGAGGGGAGTTGACCAATTATGCATCCACCCCATCCTCGGGGACAAAGAGGCTTATTACAACACCCACCTACCCACACACACACACACACACACATCCTAAGCCCACAGCGCACACTACTCAACGCACAGACCCCATTTCCCATTTAGAAGGCATCTTGTCTCCAGATTGTGTCTAGATGAGATTGTGCTCACACCTGCCGTGTACACATGTCTCCAGTGGCCACTTTACACATGCAAATGACTGCATACATCACATCCGTGTTTCACAATCAAAACACAATGGCACCGTGGCCATTTTCCTAAATTTCTCTGGAAATACGCTCAATTAATTCACTGTTGCGATACAAGTCCTCAGACTATGGGGAAATTAGACACTTGTATGGATATTTGTTGTTGTTCCGTGATGTACAGTATGGCTGGCAGTGTGGACGTTTTCTTTTTTGTGTGTAACAATGCAAGAGTTGTGACCATGGTGAAATGGAACTGTTGTCGCATCACAGTGTCAATGGCACCGAATGCACATTTCTGTCAGGGCGAACCCAAATGCTCGACAGCAAGGTAGACTTCAGACGGTTTATTTGCGTTCAAAAAACAAACAGGAACACGCACCAACGACAAACGACAAACGACAATGAACCGACAAGGACGCGACCAAACAGACGGACTGAAATAGACTAACACAGGACAGGCCATTGGGCAGGGGATAACGAGAGGCAGGTGTAACTGGTAAACAATCAGCACAGGGGCAGGCAAGCACGAGAGGAAACAACCAGATTGGGTAAGACAGCAGAGAGAAAATAACAACAGACACACACAAACAAAAGACGGGGGGGGTGACAATTATAGACAACAATGACATAGGCATGTGTCCTCGGATGCATGCGGTCATAGACCGCCTCTGCATTTGGTTTGGGCCCAACAGGTGCTCAAGGCGTTTTGGAGAAGGTTGTGTTTAAAGGTCGTGTCCAGAGAGCAGGAAAACGTCACCCTCAAGAACACAAACACACTTGTGGTAGATGTCACCTTGTTGTAAATCAGCTCAGCTAAAAGCATGATGTCATCCTTTCTCTGACTGCCCTCTCTCTGTCTCCTCTTCTCTCTCTTTCACACACACACACATTCATGAATCAGGTTTAGTAGAAGTTTTTAATCAGAAAGGAGAAAAGACAGCTGAATAAATCTAGTTTTTTTTTTTCTTCGTGTTTATGCGTGTACATTTTGCTTTTGTTAGGTAGGTGTATGTGTGTGTGCGCGTGTGTGTGCGTGCATGCATACGTGCGTGAGCGCACACGATTGTGTACCAGGGTTTGTTGTCCATGCTGAGCCTTCCTCTCACAGGAGGTTTCTGAACATTTAGCTTAAAAGCACACATTTTAATCTGTAGGTTAACAAAAAAAGTAATGTTTCCTAAATACTAAATGTCTTCTTATCTATCTACAAGGAGGAATGGATTGCAATAGCACATTCACTTAACAGTTAACCAGATCTTTCTAGATGTTTCAGTCTGCTGTCATTTGCTAGCATATATCTTTCAACGTGTTTTTGTTTTATTGACATGCGCTGCCAAAATTAATATGTGATAAATCATGCCATGTCTCTATAACACAGTCATATTTCTTTACAACCTTGTCTAAACAAGGAACATTTTCCCAAGATTTTACATGCCAAACCCTGGAATACAGTATTATAAAAACAAGCTACATGCAGGATGCTTGTTTCTGCCATGCTGTCCAAAAGCAGAAAGGGAATGTCAAGATAATGAAGTAAATAATGAGGGAGGAAGATCTCTTATTGTGTGAGAGGAATGTCCCATTCCCAGTTGTGCCATCATTATAGGGAAGCCTGTGTGACTTTACTGTAGTCCAGCAGTACAAAAACTTGGGAACCATCCTGCATGATAAACACCTTTGATGCCAACACTGATTTTATGTGAAATGGGCAATGCAAATATTTTTTTTTTCTTAAGGGATCTCAAAGGTCTTTATTGCTGACTCTATACGTTGTGTATTGAGTCACGTACGTAAAGTTACCTGTGTTTACCTATGTGATCTTTGCCAGCTGTACCAAGCCCAGGTCAACCTGGTAATGGTTCACCAAATCCACGGTTCAGTTCATGCCTCTGTTTTTGCTATAGAAAGGCTAAGCGGTTCCATTGTTAATTGTGAAATAAAAATGTTTAATTACAGTAGCAACGTACACAAGAGCACAACAGGCTGCACCATCAGCGGGTTGGGGGGCGTGACACCACAACACACTTTTTTATTGCAGTTTTGGGCTATTTTTCAGAAACGAAAATGTTGCCAACCACAACAAAGTCTGTAATCGTATTGTTATGTATGATCAGAGCTATACTATCACATTATGGCAAGCAGACTAGAGGTAAAAGCATTAATCTAAGTCCGGTCTTGGAAAGTCCATCGGGTTTTCTTATCTGCCAACATACTCTAAATAAAATAAACTTAACAGCGATTTCCAGACGGCTATGGGCCTCCTGCATGCAACGCAACCTCATTTTAGTTTTTGGCCATTGAGCTGATAGCAACATCCAGAGTAACAGGATCTAAGTAATCCTTAGAAAGTCCAGGTCTTGAAACCAACGTAACCCCAAAATAGACCCACCGGCAACAGAAACAGTGAGGAAGCCATCTACAGTAGTCTGCTAAGTGTTTTATGAGTGGAGACCAGATTGACAGTTGTCACGGACAACATAACACTGTAGAGAGAACTGCATAATAAATGTTATTGTTCACCCACAGTTTTCTGAAACTTTTGTCCCAGTATCCAGCTCTAAAAATGTTTATCATGCATGCTGATTACAAAAACACAGAAATCAATTCATTCCAGTCTGTCTGCTTTTGACAGGTCCAGGCAGCACTTTTGACCACCCCCGATGTCTCGCAGATTGGGTGCAATTCCATCTTTACACATGCCTACACCTTCCAGCAGACAGCACATGCCTCAGAATAGTTCAAAATGTCAAGACGTGGTGGGGAAATAGAATCAAGACTGTATTGTAGGTCGGCCTGCTAGTCACTGGCCTATTTATTGATGTGCAACACTGTTCAGAAGCATTACTCTGGGTAAAAGTGGTTCAAACGGCTCTCTATGTCTCCTTCTCCACACGTGTCCACACATGCTTCCAGTAGCATGGACCAGCAACTTGAGTGATGCTACAGTATGTGGCCCTAATTGGTCACAACAATAGAACTGATTGAGGTGTGTGTGAGACGGCAACCTCATGTTTATAGGTATTTTATAATTTATCATTTTTTTAATTAATATTTTTTCAAGATAAATCAACCCTCATTTTCACCTTTGAAATTGCAACGCCTCCAACTCTTTGACGAGCCCCCCACACACTCATGTTTATATCTTCAAAGTGTTCTGTATCCTATCTATGGTGTGTTTTTCTGCACTACATGCAGTTTTCAGTTTTAGGAGAACATATTTGACCTGACATGCATGGAAATCTTTGCAAGCTAATGTCTTCTTTTCTGCAGTTGCCATTTTTTCCTTCTGATTTGTGTGTGTGTTTATCTTATCACTTTTGAAGCTAAATGACACAAGATTGATCTGATTTCACTGCCTCCAGCATTGTTATTTTCTTTTATTTAGTCCCTTTCTTAGGCATAATATCCCTGTTACATCCAAGGAAGGAGCCTGTATTTATTTCTAGCATCTTATGTCTTAGTGTGCTCGCTGTACTTGTCCATGTTTGCACCAACGGTTTCGCTGGGACCAATTTCAGCATATTATGAGTGTGCCACTCTCTTTATGAATGCTTTCTTACTGCGCTGTGATAGCGGTGTGGTCATGCAAAACTGTTCACCGCTGGGCATTAGCAATCAAGATCTTCTATTATGTTTCCCACATGCCACTCTAATGGCCTGCAACTCTGTGGTGCCATATGCACTATGTAGCAAAACAGGGACAGTTCAATTGGAATGCTACATTAGGTGATACTGAACTCAGTCAATCTACCTAAATATGTCTTATAACTTTTTGTATGTATACATAAAATGCACTCATGTTAAAAGTTGCTAAATGCTGGTATATGTAGGATTAGAGCAATACATTTAGTGTAATTTGTTGGCAATATCGTATACGTAAGCTATGGGAGTGGGTGAGATGCCCTGTGAGAATATCTGATCTGGCCCACATTAGCATACCAGTTACTGTATGACCAACTCACCCCACAAGCTGCCCCCGAGAGTGCACCCCAGTTAACCTCTTATTCATAAAAGAGGTTAATTCATCATAAGTCAGTCAAGTCATGCACTCTTTAGCCTCCATGGCCAAGCTAAGGGTGACATTGTGATGGGGCAACGTGACTGTGGCAAGGATTCCTTGGGCAGTTGGAAAGAGCGACCAGACAAGGTGACGCATGCAGAGGGAAATGACGACGGCCAACGTCAATGGCTTCATGCTCATCTGTGTGCCTGTCTGTCTCTCTCTTACTTAGTCCCTCTAGCTGTTTGCTTCCCTGCTCCTCGTACTTCTACTCAAGTCTTTGCTCTGAGCGATTGTGTGCAAAAAACCTCTAGACAAGAAGAAGCGGGAAGGCTTTGGACTAAAGGCTTGGTTTCCATGGAGATGGATTTTGCCCAGGCAGCCAGTGAGAATTGGTCCTGATTGATGGGGCTTGGTTGTTTAGGCCTGGAGGGTGTGTGTGTATGTACTGTATGCGTGAGAGACCATGCATGTCTGAACATGTGCATGTGTGTGTCTCTGTTTGATTGTGTTGTTTGCTGTTAAGGGTTAGCCTAAACCCAAAGCCCGAGCCCCGAGGACAGGGTTGTGTAACAAGCAGCCAGCGCTCTGAATTGCAGCCGGATAGCCACTGGTGAGCACTTCAGCTTTACCAAAGGCCACCTCCCTTCAGTATTGTCTTTGTTCTCTTCTGTTTGGACACGAGGCTCATGTCCTGGGAGATCATAATGTTCCTCATTTTCTTTCATTAGCTGTTTCCAGTCAGCCAGTCTGACCACATATGTGTGGGGTATCATGTGTCATCTGTTAAAGATAATATTATAAGCAGGTGTGACACCTACGTTTAGCCAGTCACATTTTGTAGCGCAGCAACATAGTTCTTGTGTCCTTCTCTTTGGTATCATAAAAGTGGTTCTGCCACTAGATTACTAAACACACCAGCATATCGGACCAAAAGAAACGGTTTGCGGGATGAAAACAAAGAACAGAGGAGCTCGAAATACAACACATAGGGCTGGACAATAATTCAATATCAATATATATTGCGATATAATTTTTTTCAATGACTGTGATATGAATTTTAAACTAATTTCCGGTATTTCGATAAGCTGTACATTTGCCACTGAATGACAGGCGCAGCAGTCAGCTCGCAGGGCTCTACAGTGCGACCATTTCACTCGCAAATGCGACAAAAAATCTTGGTCACTTTGTGCGAGTGACTTCTAGCCATGTTCGCAGCTCAAATATGCGCAGTAACGCATTGTTATAAAATCCCCGTGCACAATGACAATCGTGCGGCGTGCACTGGGTACCTGTTCCAAACGTGGTTCCACGTAGATATAGATTTTGACCATATTGTCCGTCCGTACATAGTTCCTCTATTTTGTTGTATTACGAGTTCCTCTATTCCTGTGTCATTCTCTGCTGAGGACTTTATCTTATATCTTTATAAGACAATAGTTGTTTGCTGCTTTATTGATGTTTGAAATATAATATAGACCACCTTTTTAGGTCAATTGCGTTAATATTGTACCGATATGGTAACTGCTTGACATATTGTGTATGTAAAATGCCATTTAACTTACAAGACTACATGCTTCCCAGTATGCATAGACCATAAAATGTATAGCACACACAGTGTTGTGTTATGTATGTCAGGTTACATGTAGAAAACTGCAGTATAGAGAATATTGTGTAGAGTAGCATATACTTATGAATACTATAAAACATATCCAGAATGATATGAACTAAAACAAAGGATAAAAGGTTTATTTTAAGTTGCTTTCATCCATACCCCTCTACCCTTCTGTTCCATGTTAGGAAAGCAGATTTTATTGATTTGATGTTCTGGCACCTCTAATAGGACCAAATGTTACTTTCAAACCGTAGAGCCACCATAAAATAGCATAATTTGCGTTGAAAGGTTCCTCTTTGCTGCAAAATGGATGACAATTGCCCTTTTCCCCAGTCTCTCTCCTTCACTCTCTGCAGATCAGCCAATGACTGCGTCAATTTGGCCTCCACTTTGCTAATTCTGGGAGAGAATAGCTGCCATTTATCCCATGGAAACGCTCTTTCTCATCGATTACCGCGTTAGTCATATAGCCCATCACCATCTATCTACCATCCACTGTCCGTAGGACACCAGAGAAGTACACCAAATAGAGATGACGTGTATTTGTCTGCCAGTCTTGAGTATATTATCCAAGTAGCGGTGGATGCTTTCTTATCTGTGCTAACAATAGCACTCACAAGCATAAGCCTGCTGCATTATCAAAACAAATGCTTGCTCTTTCCCCCCTTTTTACCACACATGTTTACTTGGATACGCTCTGCGCTCACGACCCTGCGAAGACAGCCGGTGCCCCCGTTGTCATTTATTTAGGTGGGTATCAGGTTTATCCTGCCAAGCAGACAAAGATGGGTCCGGTATGTTCCTCTAGGCGGACGGTGCCATTGTCTGTTTGAAGGAAGCCAGGTGGTCAGAGGGAGGAGCTTCAGTAGGGAAGACGAACGACTGCTGGGGCAAGGTCACAGTGAACATGTCCTCTCAATGTCTCTCCCGTTTTGCGTTCTGTTGCAGGGGGGGAAGCTTTTGTCCAGAAATGAATCGCAGTACATTGGGTACAGGCATTTTTAGCTCCGGTGCCACCGGTGGGAATGGAGCCCCTGTCCCTGGCAATGTCACACACACACACACATCCATGCAAACACACATTATTCTGCAATGCAAGAATAATGTGTGACGGTGTTAAACGGTATTTTGTAATGATAGTGAATTATGCCTGTTTAAAGACGAAGTCTATATTTGTTGTAGATATGCAGCATTGTTATATTAGTACACCCTCAGGGTGGGGTAGGAACTGGACTGTACCCGAAAAGTCATTAAAAATACCCTCGAACAACCAGTAAGCCGTCACTGCAGTCACATGTGCTGCCAGTGTCCTTGAGCAATTACCTTAAACCTCTGCTGCTCCTCCTGTTGCATTTCCAATGCATAATGTCGGAAGCGCATTTGAATATGAATATACATGAAGTCGAGTCTCCCGCCCCCCGCAATTAAAGCCTGTATGGCATCTGAGGTCAGATAATGAAACGGGGCAGACTAAATAGTACCTGAACAATACTCCTGAGGAAAAGAGCATGCAAATATTAAAACGGGTTAATTGGTGTCATCATAATTGGCACGGTGAAAAGGTTGAATGGAAAACTAATCAAACCTGCAGACCAGCTGGGTGTACATCCTCCGTGTGTCTGGACAGAGGGCACAGGGTCCTTCCGTGTTAGAGGGAACCTTTTAGGCAGGAGATATATGGCCTCAAATGCCAAACAACTTCTAATTTTAGTGCTGCAGAAGTGCTTGGGGAGAACTTCAGTAAAATTAAATTCCTGGAAAGTTTAGTAGAGCTGCAAGAGTATATCTGCAATGTTCTTTACATTTTGTTCTAATGCCATTTGAAAGACATGGTGATATTATTATACTTTATATTACCCAATGTTTAAAATGTTCCCCATCATGGGGAGTTACACCGTTATGCATAATATTCAAGGCTGAAATGTCTGCATGCAGCATGCAGGGTAAATGCAGGATAAATCTCCAAAATATAATTTTCATCTTTATGTGACATCTCCTCATAAAAATAAATGCTCTCTGGCAGTGAAGTGGTTGATGGGATTATTTAAGAGTTTTTCTCTCAGTAGTATTTCTGAGGATGGAATTGCTGGTTTAATTTCATTTTAGGTAGTGACTATTCAACGCTCTTTAACGGATCATTAAAGCAAATCAACTATTTCTGGAGATCACATCATCTGTTGTTCCAAGACATAAAATAGTTTTAAATGTAGATACAAAATCTTAAATTGCCTGAAACCTTTCTGAGGAGTTTACAATCCTGGTGGAGGCATAATACTGAAACCACATCCCTTGCTTCCTACATGAACTGAGATGGATGTGATATCTAAGATTTACCAGGGATAAGAGATAAGACGGACCAATCAATGCTCTTTCATTTGACCAGTGCTAGGAATCGATATGTCCAGTGAGGAAATGATTGCCAACACCACTGTTGCTTAATTCTTTTCATAACAGTGAGAGACTCATCTCTATCCTCTCTATAAATATCTTGGGACGGCGTATGTCCTGTAATAGGGATTTCGCCTGTCATGACGCTGCTGTAATATAAATCCATAGAATTGGTTTTAACGATAACAAATTAATAACAAATAACTAAATGTTTCAGAACTGAGATGCTAAGTGGATGCTTTTATCCACCCACAGCAGTAACACTAATGTATAGGCTTTTAAGTTAAAGTCAGCCCACAAGACGCCAATACAGATTTATTGTTTCCAACTCCAAAAGAATTCACTTACGCTTTGTAGACAGGCGTCTTCTGGTCTGCAGAGCTGTGATATAATGTGAATTTCTAAGAGTGCCAATCAAAATAGTTACAAAACAATATACTCGTAGTACCAAACATATAATTAATCTAGTAAAAAATTCATAGAATTCGCATGCATCTTATTAAAGGCAGGGTTAGTTATTTTCAAGATAGCTATAGCGCTGCCCCACACATTGAAATGCATTGTGAAGCAAAGCATAGTACTACGGCTTTGTTGTGAGCGATGTTCACCATTTTGTTTATGTTCCTATTTATGGAGCCAGGGCTGTGCCAAGGCACAGAGAGCGGTGAGATAGCGAAATGCATGAAGATACTTGGTGAATTTGACTAAATGTGTATTAGCTTACAATTAGCTGACTATAGCTGACTATACCTTTAAGTTTGCAATTCACAACTCAACAAACTGCACATCTGTGCCTATTACTAAAAAACAGAAAAAGAGGAAACAATTATGGCTCCTGCTATGAATGTACAAAAGATGGTCCCTGGGGTTCATCATTTATCCAGCTGAAACAAAGCCCCTTGTACCCCTGGTAATGTTAGTGCCAAGCTCTGTTCACTGAGCTGCAAACACAAGTACACAGGTGTATTCTTCTAGTGTATGTACCCCTTTCGCCCTCTGTCTCTCTCGCTCTCGCTGGCCCATAATGAATGCACAATCTTTTCTTCATGTGTGTTTAGTGGTGTCCAGAGAGCAATGTCAGCCCACAGAATGTTAATTATTCATCCTGTGATACGTGCATGCCATTTGATCATCTCTACATATCTGCACTTAAGAGTTAACAGTTCCCTCCAGAGAGACGCTCTGCCCCAATCATAGCGGTCTCTCCCTTTCTCCCTCTTTTTTTGCTCTCTCTTCTTGTTCCACACAACACTACACAAATGAGAGCATCTTTCATATCATAAGACATATGCAGTGTGTTAGACACACTTCAGAGGGACCCTACTATAGCATTAGTATGGGGAAATAGGAGGCTCTAACCCTGGCAGTGTTAGCGTTCGTCATACAGTACGAGACTCACTGACATGTACAATGGGAGCAATACACAGCCTTTTCTGAAAGCCTGATCGTGTGTTGCGTGTGCGCATGCATACAGTATAGGGAGGCGGTTGCAGGTTTTCCCTTTCTGAAATGAAATGACATTTATTCGGTCCTCATTGTTTCTGTGAAGTGGCATACTGGTGCTAATTTCTCTCTCTCTCTCTCTCTCTCTCTCTCTCTCTCTCTCTCTCTCTCTCTCTCTCTCTCTCTCTCTCACACCCACCAGTACCAACACGGTTTACAAAAGATCCCGT
>JAODUE010009113.1:6407-28459 GCA_027564755.1 Amblyopsis hoosieri
TGGTAATAGCTACAGTAGGCTTTATATTTTAGCCTAGCGTATGGTAATAGCTGCAGTAGGCTTTATATTTTAGCCTAGCGTATGGCAATAGCTGCAGTAGGCTTTATATTTTAGCCTAGCGTATGGTAATAGCTGCAGTAGGCTTTATATTTTAGCCTAGCGTATGGTAATAGCTACAGTAGGCTTTATATTTTAGCCTAGCGTATGGTAATAGCTGCAGTAGGCTTTATATTTTAGCCTACCTGGAAGGTGTATACATGGTTAAATTGACCAATGGGCGGACAGAGAAGAAGAGAACCGGTGGTTTGACAGATATGGAGATGAGCGTCATTGGCCATTGCAGATACCCATTGGAGAACTACTCTGTGCCCTCGTCACCAGGTTACCATTACCATCCTCTCACTCTCTCCCTCAAAACATCACGTCTAAATATAAATGTTGTCTGGACTACTGTACGTGCCCCTGTGAATTGCTTTGTAAGGATAAATAACGTGTTTTGAATTGAAAAGATGTGCGTCTGGACCCCCGGTGCAGGTCACGAGATGATTTCCAGAAATAAAATGTAATTAAAAAACAATTATAAATGGCTAATTTTAGCCATACTTGTTGCTACAGTTACTACATTACTTGTATTCTGTGTGCTACTATAGCCTTTATTAAATTACTATAACATAATATTATGGCTGGTATGCTTCAACCACGGATAGTGGGGGTTGTGAGTCTGACACTATTATTTTGGGGTCACGGGCTTAAACGTGTGGGAAATCCCTGCGATAGCCCATTGGCTAATTTACTCTGGTACACAGAGCTGGCTATCTGTGTAAACACCCACCTACTTGACAGGAGAGGTATTTGATTGACATGCACAAACTACATAAGTCGATGACCAAATCAGATATTAAACGTATGAACTTAAGGACACACGTCTGTTTTCAGGTCTTGTAACTGTGTAAAACAAGTAGACTGTGATGACTTTGAGACATTGTTTGCCATTGGCTGACAGCGGTGTTCTCTCCTGTACAGGCTACGGCATCATGACGGACGGATACACGACGTTCGTCAATGCCTCCACATGCACGGTCAGCTTCCAGCCCACCAACCCCCCGATCGTCTTTGACCTGCCTAACCCCTCCAGCTCTTGAGACTGACCCCCGGTATCACAGAACAGCTGTTGGGGAGTGAAGGGGTGGGGGGGCGGGGGCCAGGACAAACGGCCATTTTCTTTTCTACAAATGTAAAAAATTAAATAAAAGAAAAAGAAAAAAATAATTCTAAATGTTTTGTTGTGGAACATCAACATTCTCCAAGCGGTTGTTGACATTGAGAGGTTTTGGAGAAAGCGTTTTTTTTGCTGGGGGAGGGTATGAGAAATGATGTGGTTAAACAATCTTGCTCTTAATAAATATTGGTCAGATCTGTAAGATAAATGATGATTTGTGAATTTGTACAATTTTATGTTTGGTTTGTGTTGGCTGGACAATGGATGCCATTGTTTATTTTGTATCATCCGATATTTGTGTTTAGAATTATAATTGTTTTTACGTCAGTTGTTCTTTCTTATTGGCTGACAGGGACGCTGCCTTAACTAGCTTTAATGTTCTCAGCTAGAGCCCCGCTCTGATGGCTCAGAGAAAGCCCTTATTTATTACCCATAATCCCAGCAAAACACCACCATACAGAAGCAAGGACAGAACGATATCAAATTAGAATCCTTGACTGTAACAAATCTTACAGATTTCAGACAAAATTTGGAAAATGTATGTAAAAATATATATATATTATATATTCATGTTGTAAAACATTTGTGTTGGATGAGAAAAAAAAAAGAATCTGGTGTTTTTTTTTTTTTTTTTTGCACTTGTATGATTGATGTGCCACAGTCAATTGTTTCTCAATTATAATTTTTCTTCTATTTACTCCCCCATTAGGGTAGAGTTTCATCTTGGATGAGAGAGGAAATTATGTAATTTCATTTCACAATTCAACAGGTGGTGATTGTTATTTACACGCCTGCCTAAACATGGTTAATTTGTCCTTCGATGTGTAAATCGCATTGTATTTGTTTTACTTTTTTCAAATTTTTGCACTGTGTAAATGCAATCTTGCTAGCACAAAAAAACGTTGCCAATAGTTGTCTCAACTCTGCCGCTGTAAATGCTCTTTTGTGGTCTGCCCCTCCCCCCCTCTCTCTCTCTGATTGTAACCTTCCTCATGGAAATGGTAGTTTTTCTTTCATTGTGATATTTAGCTGCCTTTATATGCAAATAAAATTGCAAGATTTTTACCTATGAAGCTACGTCTGGTACATGTGATCAACAAGAACTTCCATCCATTGAAACTTTATTGATAACAGGCAGACACTTGGTTGGATGGAACAATCATGTCTTTCACGGGCTAACGTTACACCTAAACCTCGCCCATAGCTTCCAGTAGCTGATTTGTAAAGAGCAAACGCATGGACTATCACCATGCTCACGATATATATCTATATACACACATTGGGACAAAATGTTGGGATTGTATTAGGCAGAATTTAAAAGTTATAGTAATCTGTTGTAAAATAATACACGTCAAATTCATCAAATATCTCCTTGCTGTACACTATTTTACTATTCTTTGCATCCTTAAACATTATCTGCTTCCACACAGCCTGCACTAAGGTAAATAGAAACACAAACAAAGTGGTGCAGACTGCACACAGCAATATCCTAGACTTCGCAATGCATTTCCAATGTAGGGGGGGGTGGAGTCCAGTATGTTCGATCAGTATATACAGTTCCAGGAAGTGCTTGGTGGGCAGTTTGAGCCAATAAATACAGATACATAACTGCAATTTTTGGTAATTAGTAGCCAATAAAGGCTTTTATTTACATTTACAATATAATTTATAGGGTACCTACTTTATTTGCAGCAAACTTCCGGGAATTAATTTGAGACTCCGCTATCCGCCATTGCTGTGAAATAAGGTTCATTGGAGTGAACGTTGTTGATAGACTTATATATACATGGCTGACTTGATACCTTCCTATACCTTTTTAAAGAGTGAATTATCTGCTGTATAACATATAGTGGGTAGTGTAGCTTTAAATATCTTTAGTGGACTGTTGTTAGTAATAGGTATGGCTTTGCATACACTCATTACTGTGGGAAGTCCACAGTGTGTTACAGTATGTCTCATATCTTTGTCTCTACTGGAATGCCTACCAGGTTCGGGATTACACTACTTTAGAGTGTAATGGTGGGGTCACTGGTAACAATGGGAGCACCGTGTCAAGCCAGCTAGTTTGTCATCTCTATTTAAAGCACATTAAGAAAGGTCACAGTTCATGTGTTGCTCATATAGTTCTATGGTGTTGCTCCATTTATTTCTATACCACACACTGTGTCATGAGCCAAACCGTATAGCCAAATATAGATTAATATCTATGCGTACGGTAATGATGCAAAATGGAGGTGTAAATGTTTTCCCGATGTTGCCATCTGTAGCTCGTCATCAAAGTGTGTCATAACTATTAATTAATGTCTTCCATCCAGTATCTAACTGATTGATGGCATGCAATACAAGCTTCTTTTAATCTTCATCTAAGATCCATTTTTATGTCGCTGTTCAGAACAAAGGCAAAAGCTTTGCAGATAAAATGCCCTCATGTAAAATGTATTTTATAACACATGCAGTATAAGAATCTGTTGTTAGTCACTGTTGAAAAATACATTTACACAGTAGGGACCCATTGTCTTCCCAGCCCAGACATTATACAAAGTTCCCCATAATTAAAATGGTCCATATGGCTTCAGTTCTGAGAAATGTACACCTTCCTCTTCTTAACGTTTCTCAGTCACTGGGTTTATAATTCAATTGTTTAAGCCTTCATAACAATAGATAGCATAGATATTTTCAAAATCAGAACACACAAGCTGTTAACAGACGCCCAGAATCCCTGCTTTTATTACTTGCATCGGGAAAGGGAACCAGGAGTTTGAAACCGTAGACATCAGTGCCACGATTCATGAGCCTTGTCTCTGATGGTCAAAGTCTCAGCATCAGGGTATGCCTGCTAGCTGTGTTAATTATCCTTGTCCAGGCATCTGGTGGTGCTGTCATGCTATTGGGCGTTTGTCAGGCCACGGCCTTAGCCTGCCGCTGATGTGTAGGGGTGCACGCCATGGTGAAGGATGAGGCAATCTATGCTCTCCTGTCAAGGAATGTGTGTCCATCCACAGTGTACATGTGAGCCAGTGAGTGTGTGTGTGTGTGTGTGTGTGTGTGTGTGTGTGTGCGTGTGTGTGTGTGTGTGTGTGTGTGTGTGCGCGCACGTGTGTTGCGTGGCTTACCCTGGTGGCAGCAGCAGACTACATTCAGTGTTTATGTGGTCTTAATTGCTCAGCCAGTGGTATTATTGTAATCTGGATCTCATTTCAGAGCCGTATAGGGCAGGTTTACCATGTGCTCATCTTTCCCATGTGTTCTTACTGAAACGTTTGATTAAATATTTTAATATTTTCAGTATTTATGATGTGGTTGATAGAGCGTTGTTTGGAAATTGGAAATTTTGTATTGGCTGAAAAATGCGTGGCATGAAAAGGGATATTAATTGTAAATTGCAACGGCAAACTATGCGCAATAATTCACCCACATTCCCACATTCAATCAAAGTGCCCACATTCAATCAAACCCGGGAATTATTCTGTTTCTATTTAATCAACTTGGAATGTATATTGAAACTCGCCGTGGTCCTTTGCAAACCGGAAAGAGCCTTTGCAATCACTTTTTAAATGTCATTATATTCTGTTTTATTGACTGTGCAGATATTGTAATTTTAGTCAGATACAAATTTTACAGGAATCCAACTTCTATAGTCAGGCCAACCTTTCTAAGTAAACGTGATTATCACAATAAAACAACGGCTTGACTGGGAATGATTGAAGGCTTGTACTGTTTCCTTATTTCATTACAAAGGCAAGCCCCAGGTTTGTCTATTGGTTCAGGCCCTACATTTTTAGACAAATGTAGGTTGCTACACAGGGTATAATTTGCAGACCACCATATTTCCATTCCCCTCGTTCTCCCTTTTCTTTTCATAATGCTGTAAGCGTTTCATTGATTGGCAATTTTAAAAATTACCCTAATTACAGTTATTTGTTTCCGTTGTGGCAGTATTCACAATCAGGAACACCGCATAACTGACAATCAAAACCCTCGACAGGCAAATAAGCCAGCGTTGACATTATTTTTCATTGTTTTCTCTCCACGAACAAATTATAAAAAAGCGAGTTGCAACCCTTGTATTAATTATCGATTACATTGCCATAATTAGGTGAAAGGATGTGGTTTTTTTTTTTGTCTCTCTTTCTTTTTCACTCATCACAAAAAGTCCTGATCTTTATTTGTTTAGACAGTGCTACAGCTTGAGTGCACAGCAATTATGGTGTATGGAAATCTGTGGAAAATGGAAAAGTATGGTCATCTTGGCGCTTATGCGGTTTGTTTTATTGAATCTTGCACATGTAAATATGCAAAGCTTCCAAAACCATATCTAATTCCAGCAGATCAATAATGTCACAGACAGAGAAAGACGGCAAGCATGAAAAGCCGTCTGGTGCACAGGTCAGGACTTCATTAACTGATTAATGTCCTCACGCTGATAAATTCAATTGAGCCTTTTAATGCTGTACTCGTTTATTAATATAGAAGGAGATGCTGTTGCCGTATAGGGAGAGCATTATGGGATGGTGGCCACTGTGCTGCTCGGGTCTTGAGGAGCGCTTGTGGGGGAGGGATGCACATCAAATACATTATAAAATAGTTTTAACAACAGACATATTAATCTTTCTTGGCTCCGGCTGACTTGAACAGAATTCCACCTGACCCTTAGCTCTCCGTACCCCCTAGTGGCTTGCAAGAGGGATTACATAAATATTAAAGGTATAGTCAATTATTGCAAGCTAATTGTAAGCTAATATACATTTTGTCAAATTTGCGAGAAACCTGACTAACCCTGCCTTTACATGTCCACCCATTCTATACATTTTGATTAATTTGTTTAAACCTGTTCTTTGCTCATTTAAACAGGTAATCCGAATCAACAATCATAAGGTAACAACACTGTACTATATTTAAATCAATAATATATCAGCAAATAACTATTTTATATGTAAAGGTATAGTGGAGTAATGGCATCACATTCGTTTGTGCAAACAAAACATTTATGCATCATTATTTTAATGTAAAAATGTTTATTATTATGTAAACACATGACGTCATCGTCTTCCCGCTTGTCTCGCGCTGGAACGGACTTAATCGCTCATAGGCTTAACATTTAAAATGTTTTATTTAAACTTGTTTTTTATCTAAAACGGTTTGCGCACAAACGTATATTTTGCGTGCACAAACCTGCACAAACAATGCACAAAGAAATCAAAATACTTTTGTTCACATTCTTGTTATATGGGGTGCCAACTTCACAGGTCTTAGTGTGACATAGTGGCAGAAAGTCATATAGCGCTACTTTAACTAATTCATTCATCCATATATTCTCTAATCAGTTGGCACCAGCATTTCTGTCACACACACACACACACACACACACACACAATCAACCAACAGCTGCACGCTGCGTTGATTGCGCCTGGCCCAGGAGCTAACAGCAGCAACTCCACAAGAGAAGACACCTCACACTCACTCAGGGTCAGGACGACAAAATATGTGATGTCTATCGGCACCATCGCAGCTTAATTGAGGTTGATAACCCTGGTGTTGCACTTGTTTATCTAGACACTCTCCTCGCTGTGGAACTCCATTGTTGCCGGGTGAATTTCAATGAGTCTGACGAGCCTGACTAAAAAGTAGCGGGAGCCTCTATTCAGCATAGGAATAAAAGGAGTTGTCCTTTATAGGGGAGAAGGATGAACATAATTATGTCAGAGCCCGGGGTTTGAAGTTACTCTTCTCTGAACATTTCAAGGCACTGTCAACACCAGCGCTGTCAATTAGACCTTCGGTTGTGTACATTCACATTTAGTCTGGAAGTGTGGTTATTATGCATGCTTTAACTGTGCAGACATTAAATAGCTAATTAGATTCCATCTTGTACATGTCTTACATTGGATAAAAAATATACCTGGTACTTTTTATATTATTACTAATCAACTATAAGTTGTGAGACTTATGACATACAATACAAATACTGTATGTAGCTACAGAACTAATAGACTTGTTACACATGTCACAGAAGCTAAATCAAGCTCACAGCACAATTCTCCCTGCACACCAGCTTTAAGATATACAGGTGTATTAATTGTTTTGGCACGTCTCGGGTGCAGACCTAGAGGGTGACAATGATTTAGCTTCCCCCCATATGCAGGTGTGTAACGCTGCTTAAGTACAGGATTGAGTCGTTAAATTACCCATAATTCATTTTAAGCGACCAAGCCATGTAAGGTGCTCGGCCTCGTTTATTTGAATGACCCTCTGCATAATTACTGTCATTGTGTACGTGAGGAGCTATCAAGGACAACCCTTGTTTATTTATTATATGTCTCCATCTGTCTGCCACTGCGCGTTCACGAAACCTCGGCAGGCAGGTTTCCACCGGCCATGTTCTCTTGTTCGGACACAACATTATACAATATTATTTTACTTGCATACTATCTTCAAAATGTGGAGTCAGGGAGTGTAAAGCTAATACACTTTATCTAAGATTCAGCCAGTATCTGCTCATATAAAAACAAAATGAAGGGAGGGGTGTTTGTATTTTGATCGAGTTCAAATATCAACCAGCTTTCTCCAGCATCCCTGACTTAAGGGAAGCTATACTGTTGTGGCTTTAGCAATAGCTAATATCACTTTAATGTCAACGATTCCATGTTTACCGTGAGGCCTTTTGGTCTCTGTATAATTAACTGGTGCATTTACAGCACAGAGCTATGCTATAATAAACAAGAGATATATTCAGAAAGAATATTGACGCTGGGTGAAGGGTGAGACTTTGTTAAATCAAATTATTTTGAAATGTTTACACAAATCGTTCAAAATTCAAGTTCAAAGCAAACATGTTCTACATGGTTCGCTCATTTTGAACGCACCTCTGATCTATATGAATGCAGCTTGCTAGGAGACCAGACCAGTTTCCCTTAAAGGTGGAGTCAGCGATGCTGTAGAAAGATTGTTTACATCTCTTCAGCGCCATACATTTCCATAGGATGCTCCAGAAGCTCTGACCACCACACATTGCCACGGCTTGGATTGTGTTGTGCGGTCTGCACCACTTTGTGTGTGTTTGCTGAGCCAGGGCTGTGTCGTACAATAACTAGGGATGGGCACGGGTACTCGAGAACTCGAGTTCTCGTCTGTGACAGCAAAGATCAACCACATTTTCACGATCATTGATGACAACGCACAAATACTTTTGTGAATTAATTATGTATCTCTCAACTTAATGAAATGGGCTGCGTACCATGATGTAACATTTTACTGCAATAGTCTAGTAAGTATTCCGGTATCAAACAACTCAACTTCGCCATAGTTTTGATTGACGAGCAGTCTGACCAAAACAGGATTTGTTCTTATCTGCCATTTTGTCAGTCAAACAATACTTTCCACCTGTCAGTCATGTTCAAGTATGTTCAGTCAGCTTGGAACAATTTGACGGCATATTTATAGCACTATTCTGCACTGTAACTATGGTATCCTAGTATTTTTGTAGATGCTTCATGGATGTTATGACCCAGCGATATATGTGCAAGTTTATTTTTTAATGAAATACGTTAATTCAAAAAAGAAACTGACTTCACCTGCACATCCTTAAGTTTTCCATTTCCATTTTAATTACATTTAAATTCTTAATAAACTTTTGATCCTGGCGAACACACACTCGTTGAGAGATCAATCCTGTGTGTTTACCTATCAGTTATATTCCGTCAACAACGCTTCCCCGGGCCCAGAATACAAGTACTCGAGTACTCGCCCGTTTTCTCTGTCTGTACTCGAGCAGTCAAAATGACCAAAATACACATCCCTAGTAGAAACACAAGATGTTTTATTCAGCGAACACACAGTACATGCAGCTAGTGGACACTGAGGAGGTCATTCACTGAAATTGACTACAATTGCTGACTCCACCTTTAACCACAACGACTCATTCACAGTTGGCTGTCTGTCTCCAGTGGCAGGCAGGATTACAGCCAACAAACAGATTTCCCAAAACAATATCCACAATAGACACACACAGGTTATGAAACTGCTGTACTTATCCAATACCTCTCTTTTTTCTGCACTGATATTTTCTTCAGCTATAAGAACATTATATCGTCTCACTCTTCGCGGCTCAGTCTAATCGGAGTGAGAATTAGAGAGGCAGGCCGATATATTACCCGTCTGCCCGAAGATCCCTCCATGGGAAAAGATAGGTGTCTCAGGGACCCTGCTGAATACCTGCGGACATAAATTTCTATCCCTTGTCAAAATTCCCCGCCGTTATACGACAGCCCATAAAACCATTGGGCGTATCTGGAATCTATAATCCCGTTGGAGGCTGAGTTAAGACCAAGGCTAACCGTTGCTACCTCACTTGAATATTAAAAATGTTCAGCATAAGCCAGCTCTCAC
Organism: Amblyopsis hoosieri; assembly: GCA_027564755.1. Lineage (NCBI taxonomy): Eukaryota > Metazoa > Chordata > Actinopteri > Percopsiformes > Amblyopsidae > Amblyopsis > Amblyopsis hoosieri. Next base: position 16,012 of record JAODUE010009113.1, read on the forward strand.
CTTCATCATCTCGTCTTTCCCATAAACTATGGTCTTAAGAGAATGCAGACAAAACTGTGGTGTAATAAGTTACTTGTATCCTCCTCAGGAAAGGTCTGGGATGACATATTTTATTTAAAGAAACTATGACTAAAATCTACTACTGTATTATGACCATAGATTATTACATAAAAAAAATGATTGCCATACATTTATATTTATATATAAACATAAATAGTGTTCCATCTTGGCTTTTAAGGAACTATCATACATTGAGCAGAAAACACACCCCACCATTGTGTTTTATCACCATTGTAAAAAATATACACACTACCATGTTAATACAATTGTAACACCAAGGCACAGCATTTAATAGTGTTCTATTGCTGCAAGGTGCTAAGTGAACTTCAGGATTGTCAACATGACAAGTGTAATGTAATGTTTTATATCTCCAAAATGATGTGTGTTACAGGTGCAACGCGACCATGTTAACCTCCAGTTAACCTCACAGAGATTAAACTAGGCAGGTGCATGAATTAGGTTAGTAACGCATGTAACCTTAGTAACCATTTTAAATCATGTGTAAACCCCATTATCAAGAATAATGGGGTTTACACATGCAGGGCCATTACGGACAGTCTTGGATTGGTTGAATTTCTATGTATTTTCTTCATTGTTTTAACAAGAGCAGCCTCTACCAAGGTTACCAAGGTTACCAAGGCCAAATCTGAAAGCTTGTGTTGGTAGAAGAAGCGCAAAAAAAAAAAAATGGAATGATGAAAGCTTGGCAACAAGGAAAAGTCACAGATTGATGGTCTCCAGTAAATAGACAGAGACGAGATTGTGTCCTTAGGGAGAAGGACGTTGAAAGTCTTGTTTTCTCTGCTGGTTTTGAGAGAACATTTGGTGCACAAGATCCACTGCCTCTATTGCCAGTGCACAGCCTTAATGCAGCCTTCCTGTGTATATTGATTCAAATGATGTGCAAATACACACACACACACAAAAGCCTAAACACATGCATACGCACACAGAAATACACAGGTCCTCCTTTGACATGCGTTTTTATTAAAGTAAGCAGCAACTCGATAGTGCTAAGCAGTAATAGGGATTGACTCTGGCATAATTATACAAACCCCTGCATGAATTTTGTTCTAATGGAAGCTGAACACTTAACCCTGGCCAACTGCAGGAGCCCGAATCAATGCAGCAGAGCTTTTTCTTTTTTCCTCTGTTGAGCAGCAGCCAGCGCTATTTACATATGCAATGAATCCTTTCAGGCTATCATAACAAGACATAAGTGCCCAGGGACCAGTCAGAGATACCTTACGGGGCTCTGTAAATGAAGATACATGCATGAACAAACTAGTTTTGAAGCGTGCACACTCCATGCTTTACATTTAATCCCTACTACATTTAACATTTTTACAAATGTTCCCTCAAGTTGTTGTACACACACAAACATTACATATTTTTTGATTTGATTGGAGTATAGGGTCCATGAGTGGAAAATATATTTTTACTTGCATATCTTTAGCATTCACAACATCATATTCAAAAGACTGAAATACAGCATGACACTCTCTCTCATGCGCACACTCTTAGCTTTTGTTAATTTAATAATTAACAACATTTACAAAATGTGTTAATTTGTTTCACACGCTAACCTAAATATATCCCCGTCTCATTAGTCAATTGCATTAACACACATTCTCACTCACTAACATTGTTGCTCTCTCTAGTGGTCTGTAGAAAGCTTTTTGTACATAAAGGTGCCTGTAGGTTTGTGTTTCCATGGTGCCCCAAGTGAAACAGCATCAAACCAAGGAGCCGATTTATGCTGCATTGTCGAAAAATGCCACAATAACACAGCCTTATAGAAAATTGCCACATTACGCGTTCGGTGTTCCCATTTCCCATCCCATAAAGTTAGAACTCTCACAGTATAATGTGATTTAAAGAAAAAAGCTTGTCATTGTTGCATACATTGCACACGTAGCTCTATGCCTACATACTCTTAGAGCTGGAAAGTAGCTACTTAAGTACAAATAATCAAGTATTGTACTTAAGTAACTTTTTCATGTGTTTGTACTTTACTCAAGTATTTATTTTTCTGACAAATTTGTACTTTTACTCCTTACATTTTAACAACCAATTAATAAACCATCTACATTTAGTGGCAATGGTAGTCAACACTATCTTCTGCATTTAGCCACAACTTATCACATCACATTGTATGTCATGTTGGGCAATACACAATAATATTTTGGCATGTCTGATCCATCCCTGGCAATAGGATACAATGGGAAGCAGCTGTGGTTGGTCTAATTGTTCTAAATAATATATTTTTATTTGCAGATTTGTAATACAGTTTTTCAGATATTATGCAGTTGCAATATGTTTGTATTCAGTGGTAGGTTTTGAAATAACATTTTGTGTCAAAGCAATGACAAATAATCCAGTCTAACCCACATATACTGTTGAGTTCACAATGTGAAGAGCTTTGGGTCCTATAGCAAAACTAAAGTATGATAATCTTATTTGATCAAATTGTTTTAAAAGTTAGATTTTGCCCTGAAACTGACTGTACAAATGTTCTACTTAGAACATTAACTTTTCACTTTTCAATACATTTTAGAGCCTGTACAGAAGAGCCTGTACAGAAGATGAATCAGTATTTTTACTTTTACCAGAGTCATTTTTAGTATGTGTAATTCTACTTAAATAATGACTTTGTGTACTTTTGACACCTCTGCACATTTCTTTGGAAATGGGGAAAATACAAATATTCCCAAACCATAGTTTCGTTGTTGTTAAAGGTGGGAACCGTGGGAATTGGTTAACATTATGTAAATAAATATTAAATATACAAAAGTTAAATTACAACCTGGCAAATAACGAATCAAATTATACATGTAAAATGACGAGGCCTTATACATTTGCTAAAGACATGACAGTACTATCTAGAAATACAGATTACAGTATCACAAATCTATGGGTGTTGTCTCAAGCATGCCGCACATGACTCAATAACGGCAGTGTTCATGCGCAGCATGTCGAGGTAGCACAATTCGATGTCTAGCTTCATTAAAAAGCCTGAATACAGCAGCACCTTTGAAACTCTCCAAAGTATTTGAACAAAAACACACATTAGCGTATATTATAATTACCCTGCAGAACAACTTTTTAAATCCCAGCGGGGGATACAGCGTCCTTGGGAAGGAGTGGAGGCATTTGAGGCCAAACCCGACAGTGTTTTAAGGCAACAATTCCAGTGCACAACCCGCCCCCTCCTCAACGGCACAAATATTCACGGGCGACGCCGCGGGCTTAAGGACACGGGAGGGCACCATCGGCTTCTGCCTCTCTTTGTCTCTTTGCCCCATTGACATGTAAATGTGCTCCTGCATCAGCACTGAGAGAGAGATGGAGGGGGGGAGGGGGAGATGGAGAAGGGGGAGAGAGAGAGAGAGGGGGTGAGGTGAGGTGAAACCTGAATTGAAATGTCAATAGTAATTTTTGGCATGCAGTGGCCATGTGAGAGTCAAGGGCTGCCTCCCGGGAGAGATGTAAAAAGGAGAGAGTGAGAGAGAGCGTTTGTGTGTGTGTGTGTGTGTGTGTGTGTGTGTGTGTGCGTGCGTGCGAGCGATCGTATGTACGTACGTACGTAGGTGTGTGTGAGAGAGAGAGAGAGAGAGAGAGAGAGAGAGAGAGAGAGGTGGAAGATGGGGTACAGATTAAGCAAGAGAGTGATGGGGTTACAGGCAGAAGAGTGACACAGAAGTGGAAGGAGAGGAAGAGTGGTGGGGAGAGAGAGACAGGGAGAGGGAGGCCAAACTCCTCCTCTGGGAGTTCTCCTCCTGTCCTCTCCTCCTCCTCCTGCTCCTCCTCGTGATGGACAGGCTGAAATACCGCCGGAGCCACCTCCCGTAACGACTTGATGAATGAGCTTCTCCATGCACCCATTCTCCCCACACGCACGCACACCCGCGCGCACGCACATATCACACACGCACACACACGCAGGCACGCACACACGTATCACAATCGCACACACACGCACGCACGCGCACTCAGGCATGCACACACGTGCACACGCACGCACGTATCACACACACACACACACACACGCAAGTATCACACGCACTCAGGCATGCACACACGTGCACACGCACGCACGTATCACACGCGCACACACGTATCACAAACACACACACACACGCACGTATCACACACACACACACACACACACACACACACACAGGCACATATCACACACACACACATTATCCACTACCACTATCTTACCCCAACAACACACACACAGTGCATCCCACCCCCCATTGCAACATCCCACTAGGAGCCCTGTATTGCATCCATGTACTGTATACATTATATGCAGGCCTGGTGCTGTAAACAACAGCACTATATTATTATTATTTAGAACTACCGTATGTATTGTCAGAGCATCAGCGTACCACAGTGTACTATATCTGAGTCCTAATGGGGATTCAACAGCAATAATGCAGTGCGCTCAGTCAACGTATTATTAGAGGATTTTCCAAATCAATGTCTCTGTCTTGTTTGGCTAATTGATGTAACCCGATGCAGCCTTTATTTAACCCCACACACCCATGCGCTCCATGTTGACTGGCATCGAGGTGCAGAGCAGTGAACCCACTGATTGGTTCTCTGGGACAATAGCTACCGTTTGCTGCAACTTACGGCTTTTAGACCTGCGTGTGAATGTTTGCGTTGATGCAATAAGGCTGATTGAAATAATGCATTAATGGTTCAGCTTACTCACCGTTCTAACAGTAAAGGTAAAGGTGCTTTTATTGTCACATGCACATACATTTAGTGAAATTCATCCTCTGCATTTAACCCATCCCTCAAGGGAGCAGTGGGGAGCCGCTGTGCAGCGCCTGGGGACCAACTCCAGATAGAGGCCAGTGTCACTGGTCACATGACACTGACTGGAGGGTGAACCTAACATGTTTTTAGATAGTGGGGGAGACCGGAGCTCCCGGAGGAAACCCACGCAGACACGGGGAGAACATGCAAAATCTGCCTCCAATTGAGTCACACAAAGATTGGCAAGGCGGATCTGTAAATTAAGGGCTGGCAGGTGCTTACAATTAGCTGGACGTTACCATGGAAACAGAAGTCACAGTAGTCCACTGCTGCAGCACCCACCCTGGCCACAAGGGTGGGGCGCCACACTGAGGCTACTCTAAAAGTATTTCCCAAAAGTATGTGACCATGAAAAGACATCTTCAGACATCTCCTGTATCCTTTTTGACGTGTACTCATTGACAGGCAGAAATCTAAAGCTGGAAAGCCATATTTTGTGTTAAACCCATTTATTGGTTCCTGGTTATAATAAAATGTAATGTAGGTAATAATGTATACAAAAAAATACTGTGGCAATTAACTAGCAATTAACTGTCTTTGCCTGTAATGCTTAACCCTTTTGTTAAGGGTAAAGTATGTACCTTCTACTGAAATGGGTTAGGGTTTTTTACTTGTTGTTACTTTTCTCAAGGAGCACGGATCAATAGGATCATGGAAAGGAGTCCTGATAAAATCACAATTGATTAATATTATTGATATTGCTGCTGCCAACTGAGTCTTTCACCCGCACATATCAGGATTACTCAGCAGCCTATACCCTGAAATCTCAAACAGTCTCCGAATCCAAATCAGTGCTGAACGTTCACGCTGTGAAAGTTGCAGCGTCGCTCCGGCTTTAACAAGTTGCGACATGAGCTCAGAGTTTCCCAGCCGTAGCATCTGGAGCTAAAATAACCCAAGGAGAAGAGAAGAGAAGAATAGAAGAGAAGGCGACGGAAAAACCGGTAGAAAGTGGACCGGAACTCTAAACCGGGAATCGCCGTGACAAGAGGGAATTAGCTCAATATGGTTGAGTGGCGGGGACGCAGGGAAAGACACTGGAATGAAACCAGCATGGCTGCCGCGACAGAGTGGAAGAGTGGAAGAGGGGATCCATGTCGAGGAGTCACTGTGTTATCTCTCAGCTCAGCAGATGCATTTTTATCAGCGAGGATGCAGGAGGCTGCTCTACAATAGCAGGTGAAGCTACTGTCTCCACTTACAAGACCGCTACTGCGAGAGTGGCCTTTGGAGACTGAAGCTGAAGTGAGATCTCCTGCATGCACACGCACAGCACAGCACACACGCACACACACACACACGCATACACAGGGGACACGGAGTATGGCGTTCTGAAACGTTTTGACCTATGACGCTAATAGTCCTTCATGCAGGCATTCAAGTGTGTGTGTGTGTGTGTGTGTGTGTGTGTGTGTGTGTGTGTAGGGGAGGGGGGGTGGTAGCAAACAGCTAATATTAGAACGTTAATTTTTATTTAATTTGAACACAAAAGCATAGACATACAGTACATAACATCATTACATACAGTATATGCATTCAATGTTTGAGTGTTTATGTATTCATTTTAAACATTATAGCAGCAGCAATTACTTTTTAAAGTGGAGTAATGTCCTGAGAAATGGAATAACCACACTTCCTCTGTGTGTGTGTGTGTGTGTGTGTGTGTGTGTGTGTGTGTGTGTGTGTGTTAATGTGTAATCTGAGCTGCTCTTTGTCTTCATATGAAATTAATGTGTGTTGACCACAGAGCATTTGTTTTGGTCTGAGGTGGTGGTGCTCTAGTGTGACATCTAGTGGCAGACAGGAACATATATAGATGATTTATTATAATCAAGCAAAATTAGGAATAATAAAATGAATGGTGTGTGTGTATATATATATATATATATATATATATATATATATACACTCACACACATATATATATTGTGTGTGTGTGTGTGTGTATGTATATAGTCTCTGCGTCTCTGGATACATTGCTCATTGTAGTGCCTGAGAGCGAAGGGGCATTCTTAGCGACGCAGGCTGACATTTGTTATTTTAAAGCGCAGGTCAAAAGCGGTCCTCTGGCTATCGATTGTCTTGTCCCTCTCTATTACTCCCGTGTTATGTATGGCGCCCCTTCATCACCGCTCCGACAGCCACAAACACATAAACTTGAGCGGCTTCGATCCAGCCGTAAAATGCAGCGGGGTGCCGTGCTGGGTAGAGATGAGGCTGGCGCCAAGGACAAGGCAGCGATGCTCTCCTTCTCATTGCCGTGATGTTGCCCAGAGTTACGACCCGGAGTCACTGAGACAGAATCTGCAGCTCCCCCCGACGCCCTCCGACCACCACGCGTCACGTCTGTGTGTAGCTGACGGAAGGACACCCTCACCTGTAGCGCACACATATTAAATGGACATAACATGAATTCAATAACCTAATACATACAATACAAGTAATATATATCTCTCGTCACGTTCCGATGGCTGCCCGTTCTGAGGGTGTGAAACAAATATAAACCAGGTGTTTTTACACAGATCTACAATATGGGAACACAAAGACAGTGGTGCAGACCGCACCTCACAACACTATGTTATGGCCTTAGCGTTGCTTCGTGTGTGGGGCGGGTCTTCTGAGGGAGCACACTATGGCATTGAAGGGGGCAGAGCTTCTAAGGGAGCACTCTATGGCATTGAAGGGGGCAGAGCTTCTGAGGGAGCACCCTATGGCATTGAAGGGAGATGGGCTTTTGTTTTGATCGAGTTCAAAATAAATCCACAATCTTCCTTCAGAATCCATCTTTAACCTCGCCTTAACGGCATGGTGATAATTTCTTGCTAACTTCGAGCTCAAATCAAAACAGTATCGCTCCACAGTCCTCCGCGGCTGTGCCTCACACATAGAAATGGATTGTTAAGCTTTGTTGAAACAAGCGGTGTTTGCCACCCTGTATATGTTCCTATTTACGGAGGCAGGGCTGTGTAGAAGTATCAGATTATGCTTTCAACATGCACAGAGAACGGTAAACTGACAAAATGCAAGGAGATATTTGTTGAATGAGTGCATCAGCTTGCAATAGCTGATTTATCCAGATTAGCCACTTAAAGGCAGGGTCAGTCATTTTCGAGAACGCTTGCTAAATTCAAGCTCAAAATGTGTATTATCTTACAATTAGCTTGCAATAGCTGACTTTACCTTTAATGTCTAAGCACACATTTAAACATGACATGTTATAACTTGTTTGTTGTTGTTACAACAAACAAGTGAATGAGGTCAAATTTGGGACACTGGATCAAGAAGTGTACCTTTAAGATAGCCTCACATAATAATAATAATAATACTAATAATTATACTACTACTACTAATAATAATAATAATAATAATATAATAATAATAATAATACTGAAATATTAATAGAAGAAAAGGAAGACTAATATAGCCTTCTCACCGGAATGAGGTATTGTACTCTACGTTAGAGCTTCCATTCACATTTGTGAAAATATTACGAGGAAATAACGATCTACACAAGTAAACAGAATCCCTGCACAAATCCACTCTGCTGCACTCCGAGATAAGGTCCACAGTGATGAACTGGGGCCATAAACGAGATTCCGTGCAGTTAAGCGTTTTGCAAATAAGATTCGTCCAGTGTTCACCTCTGCCAGCCCCGTGTGCTTGGGAGAATCGGCACTCGTGAGAGGGTTCACGTCCTCCGGGCTTAGAGTAAGCTCTCTCCTCCATAGCGAAGTCTGGCAGTTGTCTACGGAGGTGACTGTGAAATGTTGGCGAGGAGAGAGTGAAAGCCTGCGAGGCCAAGCAGGGGATTGAAAGGTGGAATAGAGAGAGAGAGAGGGAAACAGAGAGAGAGGGAGAGAGAGAGAAAGAGGGAGAGAGAGAGAGACAGACAAAGGGAGAGATATGGAGAAAGGCAGAGAGAAAAATGGAGGGAGATGTCTGTAATATTGTTGGTCCTGTTGAGTGCTACCTGATTCTAGCTTTGGCAACACTAGTTAAACAACTAATATCATCATCATGCTAATAAAGCTAACTTGAGCTGGAACTTGAAATAGAGAGAGAGGGAGAGAGAGAAAGAGCGGGAGAGAGAGAGTGAGACAGAGAGGGAGTAAGAGGAAGAGGGAGAGAAACAGACGTTTAGGGGGAGAGATATAGAAATATAGGGGAAGAAAGAGAGAGACAGAAAGAGAGAGAGAGACATATACAGATAGGTGGAGAGAGAGGGAGAGAGACAGACATATAGGGGGAGAGAGAGAGACAGAGAGAGAGACATATACAGATAGGTGGAGAGAGAGAGGGAATGCTTCGAGGGGTCGATGGATGGGTCACTCCAGTGTCTCCGTGCTGTCTCCCTCTACAAAAGGCTCCTGCACTGACCAGACAGACCCACACACACACACATGCATGATGTATGAGGAGGGCAGTGGGACAACGCAACTCTGCTGAATCAGCTCCGGGGACCCCCCCTTCCCCCCCTCCCCTCCCCCCCCCTTACCGTCAACACCCACCCCCGTGATCACTGACGTTCCGTTCATAGTCCACACTTAAAGGCATAGCCAGCTTTTGCAAGCTAATTGTAAGCTAATACACATTTTGTCAAATTCAACAAATAGCATTAGGTGGGATTCTCTCTCTCTTGATCCGCTGCCTTTGGCGGTATCGGTGACAATTGGACAGTTGTAACCGATCCATGGAGCTGATCCAATTAAATGAATTTACACGCGTAGGTCTACCGTCAAGCATCTGCCATGTCTAACCTACCCAGGCCACACTATCAGCAGCAAGTTTCTAAAAGTCCTAAAATAGAGATGGGCTGTCATTTACTTTGCAACTTAACAACAGCCTGGCACCGCCTCTTCATGCTGGTCACCGGCATGGTCACACACTGCTGTGGGATGGCATCCCATTCTTCACCCAGCATTTGTCGGCCAAAGAGGTTGCGTTGGTCGCTCTGGCATGAGCTCAGGCTGATCCCACAAGTGTTCACAAATATCCTTTCTTCTTGTGCGTAGTTTAGTTGCTGTAACAAATGGCTTCATTAAACTACATGCACAAAATGCATAGTTGCTATTTAAGATGTATTTCTACTGATATGTTCATTGATTTGCCACATCAACCTGATAAATAAGCATTTGTCCATCTGCAAAGGATTGTTCAAAAGCACATTCATTTCGACTTCAAATTGAAAAGTGCAACTTTAACTCAAACACACAATCGCACCATGACACAGATTGCTACACCATACAATACATATAGAGCCAGCAGCAAATTAATGCTACTGGCTAATAAACATATTTTTAATTGATTCTATAGACTTAATAGACTGTAGGCTATAAGCATTAGCTATTTCAGAAGCAATGCTAAAATGTGATTTTATAATGTCACAGGCACAGCAGAGATTGATTAAAACAGTAGTATAATAGCATAGTATAATACTCCATTAACATGATATTGTGTTTTGTATGATTGCTACTGAAAAAATATTAGAATATTTAAAAAATATAACATTTCTAAAGATTTCATGTGCTCTTAGGGTCCATCTGGTGGCCACAGGGGCTCTTAGCAGGTGTTTAATTCAGCATCAATTGTCATCAATTGTCACAAGCATACAGTTGCACATTTATACCTATTATTATGGGGAAAAGGACTTTGCAACTGGACTTCTGAGCTTTTGATGTGTAAAATGGATAATGGTTTAAGTGACAGGCTATTTCAAGTATAACTTTGTATTTCTTTAGTATCTTCGACAAAACTGACATTGCCAGTGCTGTTATTTGTTTTGTGTTCATTATAGCCTATACGCTTTTATTTGTGCTAGTATACTGTCAGTTAAATCACATTTCCAATGAAGTACATCATGCCGCTTAGTAATAGGCCTATTATTTTTTTTTAAGCATTTTTTCTCCATCTCATTTGTAAAACACGTCACTCAATGTGTTGGATGTTTGGTTATACTTGCTTATTCATTTTGTTTTAATGGACTGAATGTTTAACCTAAAAGTTGTCTTGTTCCTCTAAATAGTCAAAGGTCACATTCTGAAATGGCTGTGGTAATGCTCTGATTAATTACGGCAAATCAAAATAAACTGTCTGATATATTAAATACATTTGAAAATTTCTGGCTCTATGTTGGGGGGCAAAATCATTCATTAATTTCACATAATATGTTGCTCTTCATGCAAAAATGCTTTAAGAAATGCTGATAAAAGCATTAATGATGTGCAAATTTAGCTTGTTAGCATGCACAAACTATTCTTTGTAATTTAAAATTCAGCAGCTTTTAGCCTTATTTTAAATATATTTGTGGGAATTTCAACGCATCTTTTACCATACAGATTTTAACACATGTATAATATAAAAACTGCTGAAATAAATGATTATATGAAGTGGGGAACCAAGCGAGAATTTGTAATAACACATTGCATAAACATTATTTTTCATGAGAAAAAATTAAAGGGCTTGCATTTCATGACTTCATGACTTGAATGATATTGCCATCTCCTGGTCATGCTCTGCAATTACAACAGCTGATGTAAATATTGTGTGTTCTCTTTCTACACAATTTTGGAGTATGAATAAAGATTAAGCATCCAGCAATCTGTGTTTAGGGATACAGTTAGACGAGGCCCATGCATGAACTACTTAAAATACTGCTAAGATGATGGCTATAAATATAGATATTCATGATTTGATTGAAGCAGCTTCTTGCATTATGTCACGGCCCTGCTTGGTTTCAGCAGGCCTGTGGTCCTTCTTGGCTGTAAAGAGCCTAATTAGGCTAATTAAGGGCACCTGGGCAGATCACCTATATAGGTGTGTTCCAGCACACTGTCGGTGTGACTCTCCTGGCACCACACAATCTGTTTGTTGTTTGGTTTTTGGCTCTTAGTTTGGTTAGCATGCAACACGCACCACATATATTCAGTACACTTACAGACATTCACACCTCATTCTGGGTTATTCTTAGTTAAGAGTTTGATTTGTTTGGTTTACGGCCTTTGAGCCAGGCCGTAACACATTATGACTGTTGGCTTCTTGACAATTTTACTTATTTTCATTCATCTGATGGGAAATAGCTTCCTGAAATTTATCTAACTATGAAAATCTGAACAATTGTAGCCACATCTTGATGATCCAAGGGCACACTTAATATGCATATAACATAATTAAATTAAAACTATGAGAAAAAAATAGATTTTATTCTGAGTGAGATTGCCTGGTAAAATAAACATTATGAACGTTATAAAACATTGTTTTTTGTAGCTATGAGAGGTCATAATGCTCATAGCATAGTATAATACTGACGTATACACAGTAAATGTATCCCACAATCTCAATGGCTCATGAACAGAATATTGCTCAAGGGTCATGTTCCATATCATACCAGTGACGTGGCATTGCTGTACTGTGACCTCAAAACACATACTTACATACTACACTTGATGTAACACATACACTCACCTAAAGGATTATTAGGGACACCTGTTCAATTTCTCATTAATGCAATTATCTAATCAACAATCACATGGCAGTTGCTTCAATGCATTTAGGGGTG
>JAODUE010009124.1:0-14916 GCA_027564755.1 Amblyopsis hoosieri
TTTTTGTTTTTTTTTGTTTGTTTTTTTTTTTTTTTTTTATATTTCTTTTTTTTTTTTTTTTTTGTTTTGGTGCCCGGGTGTGTGGGTTGGGGGGGGGGGGGGCGGGCCCAACACGAAGTCCAGACCAGGAACTCTCCAAAGCTTCTCTTTAATGTCAATATTATATAGATATTTAGTTATTTAGCAAAGTGATTTAGCCTACATGTGCTTGAATTGGCTTTTGTCTCTGCACAATATATACACAGGTAAAGCAAAGACATTTTACACAATTAGTGGCCGGTGTGGAGCGCTTATTTTCAATCGCTTCTATGTCACTCTTGTTTAAACCTGAAACCAAACCACTCATGCCTTCTGACAGAGGTGAAGGATCTGATCAGGACTGAAAACTAAATTGCCGTTGCAGAACCGCTGATGTCGCTAAATGTAGAACGTGAGAGCAGAGAGCTGTCGAGCGACGCCGGAGCAGAATTATACGCACAGCGGAAAAGATGATTATGGGCAATTATGTGTTAGAAAATACCTAAGGAGAGGCCTTTCCACCTAACAGAGTTTAGCAGAGAGTGGCATATGTGCACTTCCAGACTTCTGGGAGATGTTCACTCAAGCATCTGACAAATAAGGTAACACTTTATTAATCCCCAAAGGGGAAGTGCGGAGTTGCAGCAGCCAGAGTTAAAATAAATTGTGTAAACAACAATAATACAGGTAATAAGCTATATCAGGATGGTACAAATCAGCAGGAAATACATATAGTTCACAATTAGTGTATTTTGTATTACTGTAAAGCAATAATTAAAAAACTGCTCGAGAATACAGGTATATATTTCAATTTATTGTCCTGTTTTTTATTTTATTTTCCTTTCTTAAATGTGAAAATACGAGAGAGAACTTCCAAGTGAAAACGGAAATAAAAGCTACGTTTCCATCACGTTTGCTAAGCCATTGTGTCCTTCCCCTCCCGCACACAGCCCGCCAGGGCCTCGCCACCGAGACAGGAAGCCATTACGGGGTCTCTCACCCCGTCGCAGATGGCCATTTAACACATCGCTGGCACCTGCAAATGAACCGGGAGTGGCAGCCACTAGACTGGGCCCACCTGACTTCGCACAAATGTTTGTCTCTCGCTCACCTGCTGTTCAGAGGCAGGAGGCTCAGCCTGAACCTCGGCTCATTTTATTTTTATATCGTGTATATATGAAGCGTTCAGATGCAAAATCCTCTCATGTCCATCTGGCACATTTAGTTTTTATATTAACAATATTTATATAATTAGTTAAACTCTTGAAAGATATGAAAGTAGTGAACCCAAATATAGAAATCTAATAAATAATGCTGTTTTAAATGGCTAATTTCTACTTTTTTTCTTTCCAGATGGACTTGCATCTGAACTATTTATATATAGGCTATATATATATTCTTTTTTAATAATTATTATTTTAGAGGGAAAGGGTTTGCTTTGGCTAGATTTCCTGGAGTTTTCTTACAGTAAACGTACCATATAAATAAAAAACAACGGCTGTTCTACCAAGATCCTTGAAGATTAAGTCAAATAGGTACAGTGGAGCAGTGGGTTTCACTCTTGCTTGTGAACATAGCATAAGAGCATAACATACATAATAAACAAATAGTGTATTATTACACTCAAACAAGTATAAACACTCAATAAATTTGTGCAAAAAAATGTTTTCCCTCCAGATTTCACAGCCACCCCCACCATTATCTTGTGACCCAATACGCTCACTGAAAACTACTGCATTAGCATCTAATTTAGCATACATGTGGTTGGCCTGCTCCTTTTATTTTTGATGTATTTATTTCCAAGATTACAGATAACAGACAGGCTGCGTGTCCTCGCACATCACCGAGTGTCAGACCTCATGCGAGCCACAATCGCGCCGTCACGTTGATTTTAGCCTTTCGGAGCGAGCGGGCGATAAAGAAAGATGAATGCCAGCTGACAAGCTGGAAATGGAAAAGCAACAGGGTTTGGGGGGCGGGGGGGAAAGCACTCCCTCCATCTCTCCCTCCGGTTTACTTGACTTTACTTCACGCCTGGCTCGGCGTCTGACCGCCAACGCTGGGTGAAATATTATCACCGGGAACCTCTCGAGGGCGTGAGCTACGTGTGCCTACAGTCTACAGAGGCATTTCTCAACCCTGGTCCTGGAGTAATACCCCTGCCCTGCATGTTGTAGATGTCAGCCCCCTGCCCTGCATGTTGTAGATGTCAGCCCCCTGCCCTGTATGTTGTGAATGTCTGCCTGCTCCAGTGCACCTGATTCAAATGCATGTGTAACCCAGGGTTACATGACACATTTAATACAATTTGAAAAAATGAATATCTGTATCTAACTACACTTAGATAGGTTGAACGGTTTGAAGACCTTGATAACTAGATGAAAGAGACAGTTCAATTAAGAAAATACATGATAAAGGTCTGCAGAAGCCTGATGGCGACCACTTCATGTGAGTCAGGTGTGTTGGAGCAGGGAGACATCTAACACATGCAGGACAGGGGGGTTACTTCAGGACCAGGATGGAGATACACTGGCCTACAGTGATGTGATGCACCAGATTGTTTGTTAAACGCAGCCGTCTGGGAAGCCCTCCATTGAGACTTTAGAGAAAAGCACTTTTCAAAATATACTTGGCAGGTGATTGGATGATCTGATTGTCTATCGTGTCTGTGGCGTCACACTCAAGCTCCGCCCATAGCTTAAGCTGATGGAACCAATGAACTGGGCGGGACCCTCCAGGTTTAAGGTGCAAATTGAACCGGGGCTCCGTCTGTACCGAAGACGCGAACCCCAGCTTTTCCCCGTAGAGAGAGCGGATGCTTAACGGGACACGGTAAAACCCAATGGGCTCTAGCGCGCATTGCCAGTGCGTCCACTGGCAATGAGTGAGAGAGTGAGATTTACGTGACTTACTGCACTTTGTACCAAAGTCTTTCTAGGCAAGTCTCGCCACTGGCTGCCATCTTTGAAACGCCCCGGGCAGTTATTTAGGAAGACAGTACAGGCAGGTGGCTTACGTCAATGCAACTACACGATTGCTTAAATAGGTTCATGCTTGGCAGTTACAAAGCAGATCATTGGCACTTTTGTATGATGTTATGTGCTATTATTTGGATATGTTCCTCCAACTGCCATATTTGCGTGTCAGAATTCTCCCATAGAGCTCCATTCACAATTCTACAAGTGGCGTGTCTCTCCTCTATCTCTGGTTTTACCAGGTAAGGCCAGGTGTCTAAATCACAGAGTGTGGGGCCCCGCGCTGCCTCAGTCACAGATGTCACACGGAGCGCCCAGGAAGAGGAAGGACTGTCTGATAAGAGCGCACGGCGAGATACAGGGCCTCAACAGGCAGATATAGTCTCTCATGGAAGAAGGGGGGGTGAATAGAGTCAAGAGGGAGCACGGCGGCAGACGAAACTCAATATGTGTGTGTGTGTGTTGGGAGTTGAGAGCAGGTGGGCATTCGATAAAAAAAAAGATGGCCAGGCGCGGATGCCTTTTTCGCCCGTAGTTTTTTGTCGGAGCAGCCAGGAACAGTCCGATTTATGTGGACACTCTGCATGCGATTCACCTCAGCAGCCGTCAGCTGCAACGCACCTTTAACCAGTCATCCCAGTCTGCCTGAACTAATTTCCAGGAGTCATTGCCATCCGTACAAGAGAGGATATTAGTGGTCCCAGTATCCCACAAGCCTTTATACTAGTACTATAAACATGGTGCATTGGTGATGCAAGATAACATGTCACCATTAAAATACATGTTTTCTTACCATTTAAGAGCATGACAAAATCTCTGTTGTATCTAGCTAGACTTTAAAGAGTCTTTACCATAAGTGTTGAGGTTAAAGCCATTGGTTTTCTGTGTTAAAGGCAGACTTTTACACAACTTTCAAATGGGTTAATGTCTATATAAATAGTTAGCTTTCTACAGCCTGAAACTACTATTAAATAATAATGTCAACAATGTAAGATTTGTAAAAAAATTATTGATTATAGTCAGATGTTTCTTAATGGTATCCCCATAATGATGCAAGTGATGCAAGAATCCATATACAAATACTTTACAGATGTAGAGTCTTATTTGTTGCTATCCTCACAGCTTGTTGTGGTTTAAAGTGTTTTCTCAACTAAGACCAAGCTGGCTTATAGACCACAGTGCCTCTCTATTATTAAATTAAACTGACAGCTACAATCCATGCTCAGTGAGTGCCCTCCAAAAGGTTTGTCATCCTTGATAGTCTGTAGGAAATTGATAATACAAAGCAATGAAAAGATTATGCCCTAAATAAAAATTTCTAAATAAAAAGTAAACTTGTTTAGACAAACTTTAAGAAGGTTGTGCACATTTCTGCATCAATATTCATAAAATGTGTTAACTTAAATGTTCCTGTTGCATTTTCTTTATTGTTATTTTCCATTTAAGTGTCAAAAAAGAAGATAGAAAATAAATATGTGATCAAATACACACTATAAACTAAATGACGATAAAACAATAATGCTGTATATTGTACAGTATAGTATATAATCAGACACTGACATTGAGACCCCACTACGCTACTTCAACAGAATTTTTAAATTGTGTGTAACATGTCATACAGCCAAAACTCTGAAAAAAATAATGATGTAAAACAAGCCAGTCAGATTTTACCCCAGGTGTGACATCATTTCTGGACGTTAACCAATCATCTCTGACCTATCATGTCAACCCCGACCATGGAGCCAATAAATTAGGCCGCACCTAAATTGCAACACACCTGAAATGGAATTCTCAGCTCGAAGGGAGAAAAGTCTATCTGACATGACAATGGATGGACCAATGGATAGATATAGTTCCTTTAACTTTGATGATATATAGCAAGGAAAGGAGGAAACTGCCAGAAGTTACTCAAAGCACCTGCTCTTCTTGATTGTTTATCTTTGAATCATAAAAAAACCCACACAGAAACCTTCCAGTTTGTTGGGGCTTCAATCTTTTCTCTGAATGCTCGCAATATTTCCATTTCTAGCTATTTTTGGATGCTAAAGGTTTTTCTACTTGTCATGCCAGCTGTACATATTGATAAGCAGACAACGACGGCTGTTCATATTGCTGCTGCTGTCAGAGGTTTTCTGTCCGTCCCTTGTTGGCAATATTTTATGTCAGAAGATAGGAAGCCCAATATTCTCAGACCAAGAAATGAATCCGCGGAGATTTCTTTGTGGCTGGTGGCCGATACCGGTAATCCTTCTGGTCAGAGAAAAGGGAAAGAAAATAAATCTCTCTGCTCTTGGCTGAGGAGGTACAAAGCTTTTCTGAAAAGGCAGTTTTCATTTCAGTTAAATTCTACACTTGTCAGTTTATTATGTGGTGATTTTAGTGATACGAATGAATGGCAGCGAACTCAAGCGGACCCTCTGGGCAACATATTCACCCACGGTAGTATACACCCTCAGATTGTGCTACAGCCACCCAGCTATACATCACAGCCTGCTGGTTATGTTTGTGAATTGACCTTTCCCAAAGCCCCGCCCCTTTTTGCTTGTCCTCCAATAACAGTTGAGCATTTATTGAATCTTACGAAACCTTCCGTCAACTGTCTGTTTAGCTTTCTATGGTGTTTTTGCCCTACCTAGATACAGTAACTGGGTAGGACGAGAATAAACTTATTTTTAGACCCCGTTTGAATTGTGACACGAAGTACACATATGATGTGTGTCTGTATAAGAGATCATTGTTCGAGTCAAGAACGTTGCAGTTTGTTGTGAAACTATAAAGCAGTCTTTAGTTTTGTGTGTAACCGCTCAGTGAACTACAGTTTCCGTCCCTCACAATGCTCTCTTCAGCTTGAGGATTGTGGCTGGAAAACGGCATGACACTTACATGACACGGGGTTTGTAGTCTTACTAATTACATATATTCACAGTCTTATACTTCAACAAATGCACAACAAACTGAGACTTTCTTGACTCGAATACATTTTTTTTAAATAGTCAAACGTGTGCTTCGTGTCACAAAGCACACGGGATCTAAAAATGTTTTTATTCTCGCTGTTGACTACAATATATTTTTTCCAAACTAAGGACTATGATCCCATCCCTATTACAGGAAAACAGACAGTTGACGGATTTTATGTCTTATAAAAGTGCTAGACTGTTATTGGAGGACAGGCAAAAAGGGGCGCGGCTTGGGATCGACTGCGGTCACATATGGGCGGGGCATGCACTTTTGGGAGTTTCAACCCAATACATTATGCGATGCTACTTTAAAACCACAGGTGTAGTTCCGGATACAAATGTATTTTATTTTCCCAGCACAAACTGACTATTTACACACACACAAAAAAAATGATGACGAATAAGAGGACAGGAAAATAAAATGGATGTGAGCAGGTATAGTACAGGACAGGTAGGGATCCATCTTTCATTCATTTTATGGCAAGACCATTCAGGTGAGGGTAAATATCACTTTGTCACCATTTGTGTTGTTGGAGCTGTCAGCGTCCCGACCGCGGGACAAATGCTATCTGCTCCAGGCTTAAAAACAGGGAGATCCTTGTTTTGAATTAATTTCTCGTTTGCACAGATAATGCCGGTGTGTTCGCTCCCGATGTGTTAGTGCTCGGTAATGTATTTTGTTTATGCAACTGCACCTATTACTGCCTTTACAGTGTCCTTGGCTGTTTGGAAAGATGGTTTAAATTAAATGTATTATTATGGATGTTATTAATATTGTTCCGTCAGTACGTGCATTTTGTGATAACGTGTGTGTGTGGGAAGAGGGGCATGCCCTTTTGTTTGATGTTTGCGTATTGCTTGTGAATTGTGTCTGCGTGTGTGCTTGTGTGTATACTGAATGTGTAGTGCTTTTGTGTAACCTTGTGTGCGTGTCCGTGTGCATTGGAGGGGAGGTCCTGTTATGTGTGTGTGTGTGTGTAACTGTTGTGTTGTTGCCTGTGCATGCAGCCAAGTGTTATTTTGTTGGACTCATTTCCCAGAAGGCCCTCTGGTACTGGGTGTATCTGCATCATTTGTACCCCCCCATCCCCATATTATGCCCCTTAACCTCCACTAACCGCACAAGGACTGCATTTATACAGCGCTTTTCTAAACCTCTTTATCTATTCTCACACACACACACAACATAAACTGTAAACAATTGAATGGACTTGAAGAGGAGAACAACACTTGGTCTCCATTTTCTATATTCTGTTCTAAGAATATTGATATGAAATACAGGTGCAGGCTTAGCTATAATAGCAACTTTAGAATGCGTCTCTTCAGTGTTTGCTCAAAGGCACATCAGCAGGCCTTTAACTTGAGTCAGCCAGGTAAAAACAATTCAAGACATCTGTAAACATTCACTGCTGACATGGCATAGCATTATCTAGCTAGGAATACAAATACGTGTAGAGTGAATTGCCAGCGATCCCATCGGTGTAGATTTCGTTTGAACATTAGGGGGGGGAGAACATACTGTATATATACACAAACATTTTTGAGAATTAAACACTGTATTATGGTTAATTCTTATGGAACAATGTGTGCCTTTTCTGCATGAATGTATGGTGGAAATGTATTTTTATTCACTTTTTGTTTATTAACATTTTTTTAATGCCAATTCATCAAGTAACATTATTTTGATAATCTGTTCTGTATAAATCTGAGTCTGACCAATGTGCGTCTTATTGTATTTCTGGATATTTTCAAATGGTAAAGTTTCAGTCTGATAGGAGTAAAGGAAAGACAAATAAAAAAACAATTAAAGGGTGGTGCTGGCCTTAAAAAGTATTTTAACTCAAGTAATTTAGCTGTTCCCTACCACCAGTTTGTAAAAGGTCCAGCTTTTTGTTTTGGGATGGTCTCCCCCCACCCCCTTCTCCCCCGATTCCTCCCTTCTAAAGGCATCCCTCTTTTCTCTTGTGATTCCTTCCTTAATTCCTCTTGGGCATTTTAATTCGCTCTTGTGGGGGGAGTAGATGCACTGATCGACTGATAGAGACAGGGGAGACCATTAGGATCCCCGTAATGCAGGTTTTGGCAGGAGGGGCCTGTGCATTCATTACACCAGTCTTTCTTTATTCAGGATCAACTTCATCAGCAAGCTCTTGTTATTTAAGGCCAAGAAAAAGGAGTTCTTTTTTTTGGGGGGGGGGGTAAATTAAGAAACAATCAGCTGATGCTACAGGTCGCTCACTGTAGGTCATTCACTGACCTGCAGTACATCCTGCTTTATTGGACACATGCTGTCTGTTCAGGCTTATAAACTGTGTGTTTTCATTTTCACTCAATTGAATTACTTGCGCAAGTCATTAGCAACGTGTTGAGATGTCGAGGAAGTGCCAGACATCGTGTATAGACAGTTTGGAGAGTAAATATGCTAGCTAACGAGAGAAGGGGACATTATTTTATTTTTTATTGAAGATTTTTTACTTAATCTTTGATGTTGCAAATAGCTTCTTCAAA
Source organism: Amblyopsis hoosieri (assembly GCA_027564755.1). Taxonomy (NCBI): domain Eukaryota; kingdom Metazoa; phylum Chordata; class Actinopteri; order Percopsiformes; family Amblyopsidae; genus Amblyopsis; species Amblyopsis hoosieri. The sequence goes on from JAODUE010009124.1 coordinate 8,459, forward strand.
TCTAAGGACCCATCATGTCCAGCTGACAGTATTCATGGCAACGTTTGGTTTTTGCTCAGGGAAAATGAACACGACATACATAAGTGTTCTTCAGCCGACATGAAAATGAACACGTTGAACCCTACAGGCCTCCTGTATTCCTCCCCTCATATCTGCCACTCGCTACGAGGGCGTTTGCTTAAACCGCTGCTTGCTCATAGCGGGCCAGTTCTCATGACACGGTTATGGTAATCCGTCTTCAAAGCTTCCCCACTCTCTCCCAGGCTAGCGTCCTCGGATGCGCTGTAGCCTGTATGTCGTATGCATGGGAAAACATGCCACCCTGGCACTTTCCCGTTCTGCGTGTGTTGCCTTGCAGCGTTTGATGGATAGAAGGTGTCGTTCCGCGCAGTGCTTGGGGGCAAGAAGCCCACCTCGTCGCGCTGGGGAGGCGGGTGTAACGTCCCTGAGACCCGAAGGTAAAGGCCAAAGACCCGGTCTCTCTATCAGCGGTAACTACCGTGACCTGACGTGGGCAGGGAGCCGTAGCAGCGGCAGGTATTTGGTTCGTCGGGCACAGAGGCAGACGGTAAACACAGTTGTTGATGAATGTGCGATTCACGCTGTTTCAAGTCAGTCGTGAAATGTGTTGTAGCAGGAAAGTTTGCTGCAATCAGCCATGTCAGGTCGCTAAGTCGTGTCGTGTCGATGAGTTTCCCAACAAATTCCTCGGGGCAAATTTAACATCCAGCTTGGTCATTGAGTTACGTAGTTGGTCGTCGTGCATGCCAATCAAAATACCTCTCGTCAAGTAGGCGGGTCTTGATGCTGCCAGCTCTGCGAGACTAGGCCCAGTCTAAAGTCTGCTCCGCTCTGGAGCACCCCTCAGCGCCAGTCTGGGGCAGGTCGCCATGCCGACGATGGGCAGCAGGCACAGTAAATCTGACATAAGTAGAGCCAATCACATAGTTGTGTACGCACCTGCGCAGGTGTGTGAAAACGCGTGACCAGTAAAGCTAACTAGAAACGTTGCATGTTTATAAAGGGGCCTTGCGTGTCAAATTCACATCAAGTTTACTTATATACCCCTTAATCACATTACGGCCTCAAAGGGCTTTGCAAGCGCACGTTTCCATGGAAATAGATGACACACCCTTAACCAGCTCCTTTCCCGGGCAAGGAACAACGTCCATAGAAACCCCCATGGGTGAAAAAAGGGAAGACACCTCGTTAAGGGCCCACACGTCACATCAAAGGGTCATAGGTCAATCAGAAGTACATGATACTTGAAATCTCTCTGTTCATACATACATACATACAAGGCAGGAGCATAGTTCTGTCATCTAGCGTGTGAACAACATAAAAAACAATAAAACCTTTTGGCTTCCCGCCCGTTTAATTCAATTAGCACTGAGCAAAACGGAGTACCCCTGGCAAACCAGTGGAAAATATAGCCGTGAATCTTTACTGGGTAGCAAAGGAATGGCCTTGTACACAGGTGTGGCATCTGTGAGGAGCTGTAAGATGCATTGGTGCAGATATACGCAGACCCTATAACGCAATGACGGGACATTTATTACAGTTCCAGAACCCAGTTTAGATCCCAAATCATATACTGTCACTGTTATACTGGTAAATTATCTATCTATCTGTTTTATATTGTCTGTCTTATATTGTCTGTCTGTCTTATATAATCTATCTATCTATCGATCTATCTTATATATCTATCGATCTATCTTATATATCTATCTATCTACTGTATTGATCTATCGATCTATCTTATATACTCTATCTATTTATCTTTATTAGTGGTGGGATTCTGTCAAATGCTCCTATCAAGATCCCGTGCATCTGTTTATATTCTAAGAGTCCAGCATACAGCTCAAGTCATAAAAGAACACTGAGGTAAGATAAGACTTTGTTCCTTGAATATGTAGCCTTTGTGTTCTCCTTACATAACCAAAACTAAGTGCTGTTACAGATGTGTCTCTCAAAGTCACTTCTTTTTTACCTTTCGAAGGGATACTCTAAGATTAAATAGACGGTTTCAGTGGCATATGCATATTTGTTATTCATGTTTCATATTCCCAGACACGCGGTGCATAGCGTGCGGGGCTGTGTAGTGTGATTTACACCCTAATATATTTGTGTCGGCACAGAGGTCGAGCACTCCCCTAAGCCAAAGCCACAGCGAGCAGCTGATGATAGAACTGTTGTAGTGCCACTGTTACAAAACCATGCGAACTGTAAGTCAAAGCGCTCTCTCCAGTCACGTGCCTAATTTATGAATGCTTATATAAACACGAGGCGGTTGCCGTGGTTGAAATAAATGGTCGTAGAAAGTGCAAAAGCGTTTGCTCGGAAAGTGAACCTGCTCCAACCTAGAAGTGAATGAACTGTATATACTGTGTACCATCAATCCTCTTTATCCTCCTGTAGCTGGGGACACGTGTACTTTTCAATCGGTGAGATAAGCTCCTATAGTATATTCTCTGAAATATTACCACAAAAAAAACCTCCACCACACACATTCATTCAAGTCCATTGATAGACTAAGGGTTGCTATGGGAACGGGGCAGAGGAGAGATGTCGATATTTCAAAGGGTGCAGTTGCCTCTCACGGCCAGCAGGGCGGTCAGCCTGCCAAGTTTACCCTGAGCAGCTCCAGAGGTCAGAGGTTAAACAAAGTCAAACACCCATCTGGGAACTGGTCACCCTAAAACCCACCCTAAACACTCTCCGTCTGCGGAGGGAGCTGGTCCGCCGCCGCCGCTGCCGAACGTCAGGAGGCATAGAAACGGGGGAAGAAGACCCCGTCTACGCATTCCATCACCGGGTGCCGTCTCGCTGTCTGACGCGCGGCCGCTAAATCGGGAAAGACAGGGTGACACCTGATGGATATGGGAAGGGGGGGTGTACTGGGGAGGAGGGGGGGGGCAGATTGAACACACAGCAGGATGTCGCCCCCTTGCACTTTTCCATCACACCTCCTGTTCAATCGCCCGCGCGCCGTCGACAATGCGAGGTCGGCCTGTCGCGGCAGTCAGCTTTATGAGCCCCCCCCCCCCCGTCCCACTCCCCACCCTATCTGCCGTCCGCCATCGCCACGGTAATAAACTCAGCCCGGGCTGCTTCTTCAAAATGGGTTTGAGTCACTGCGGGTGGAGCGATGGGAAATTGGTCAGCAGAGTGTCGTTGGTGGTGGAGACGCACATTCCACACCAGCGGCTCCTTTGGACATGTTGGTTTGATTAATTACGGCAGAAGAAAGGCCTCGTTCCTCCGGGGCTTTTATCTGTCTGTCTGTCTGTCTGTCTGTCATGTTTATTTGTCTGTCTATCTATGCTATCTAGCTACTGTATGTATCTGTCATTATAGTGTATGTATTTGTTTATATGCGATCTGTCTGTCATTATAATGTATTTATTTCTCTATATGCGATCTGTCTGTCATTATAGTGTATGTATTTGTTTATATGCGATCTGTCTGTTATTGTAGTGTATTTATTTGACTATATTATCTGTTATAGTATATTTACCCATATATACAGTATGTCTGTATGTATCCCTCTACTGTATCAGTCAATGATTATATGACTATACCTGACTGGACTGGTTATATACTGCTGATATAGATGAGCTGTAAATAAATATGCTCCTTATGTTGAAAAGCTTACAATAACAACCCCCCCACACACACACACACACACACACACACACACACACACACACACATAGAGAAGATGACTTGTCATAAAGTGGTCTTTCAGAGAGAGTCTCTGGGCAGGAATTGAACCTGTTGACCTACACACGCTGCCGGGTGTTATTTTGAGAGTGGTAATTGCTCTCCGGGCATCTGCTGCTGAGATATAAGGTCTAACGTGAGGTCAGATACCGGCCGGACCCCTGTAAGGAGGTGCATTGACTGCGGGCTCCCGACGTGAAAAGTGAAAACCTTGGCTCCCGTAGACGCACTTCAGCACGGATGTCTATCAGAAAAAACATGCTGCCTTGCCTCCCAGTTTAGTGCGGGTTGTCCCTAGTCTGGCTCCGCCCGCTCTCCGCTCAATTTCTTTTCACTGAGATTACAGTCCGGAAACCCTGGTCACGTTAGCGTTCACACAGCCACCCTGCTGGGCGGTCCAATCAGGGTGGGGTCAGTGAGATGGCGTTGAAGTCAAGCGTGTTTCTAAACAGTGGTAGAGCTAGATGAGGCGATCAAAGGGGTTGTTCCACGCTGTCCATTAGTTCTAACATGAACCAGAGGCAGGAGGCAACGTGGCCACACCATATTTACAACGTGATGAACACGGTTGTGGCTAGTTTGTCACTAGCCTGGTGGAACCACACAGTAAGGTGTGTGTCTGTGGCTAGTTTGTCACTAGCCACACACACACACACCAATGCCCTTATAAAAAATGTATCCTAAAATCTATCAAATCTATTTATGCAGCAATGTGTCCTTTTACATGTTGCAAGGAAACATAAAATACAAAAATACATATTCAGTCCCAGTATAAGATATAGGATATGAACAGTAACAATATATGATACGTTATATAATACACCGTACGTACAGTATAATTAATCGTATGTCAAATGTAAGTATAGAAAAATAATTATATTATAAGTGATATGAAGATTGCTTTTATTAAATAAATCAGACCAGTTAGACTAAATCCTGATGTGAGATTTAAGGCAGTGTTTCAGTTTCTTTCTGTGTTGACTGCACCTCTGCCAGAAGTTTGTTGAGAGGGTAGTTTATCAAAAGCGTTGCGTTAATTGCTAAACTTGCAGGGGGTGTTATGTACCTGGAAATGAGGCTATTTGTAATTCTTGTCACATGCTTTTGGAAAGAAATACAAGGTATGAGACAGTGTTATTTCGTTAGGTGCAAATGGGTTCACTGTTCTTGCTGAAGGGGAACCTCAAAAGTGGTTATTATACACAATTTGCTTGTGCAGTGTTTATGCGTGCCAGTTTATGCAAAGATGTATGGATAATAATAATAATAATGATGATATAATAAACTATAAACTCACATTGATACTGGATACAACAGTATGAGGCATATCCATTTGTCAAAGGTTAAAACTAAACTGAAAATATAATCTGAAACTACATTCATAAATAAAGCCTTGCCTTTTGCGTTCCAGGCCATAAACCAGGGCTTTAATCTGTGGCACCATTAAGATACAAAGTGTGTTGTTTCCCCACTAGCTATCATTTGGGTAGCGGGCGTCTCACTGAATTCTAGTGCCTCCAAAGTCTATTTCCAAATTAGCTTTATTTAACCAGGGTCGTTTATCGTTTATGGACCAGGAAATGTAACATTTCAGTGGTGGCTGCTGGTGAGCTAAATCAAAAACCAACATCTCCTACATTTTGACAAGCTCCTAAACCGTCTTATCTTATTGTTAATACATATACATTCAGTTAATGTATTTGATATTGCCCCTTGGCCACTCTAATAGGGCTGTAAGTATACTTACTATTTTTGCTGTGTTAGGTTCTGTGGGGACAATGTTGACTGTTGTTGTCGTTGGGTTTACCGGGAACAAACAACAACAGAAACAACATCAACAGCAGCGGCTAACACTCAAGCTGGTGAGCTCTGGTGAGCTCTCATTCATCATGTGGGAGCGACATTGAAAAGTTTTGCATGTGGATGATGTATGTGATCAGCCCCGTAATGACCGCCTCACGTGCCGCGAAGCAGCCGCTCATATAATCGACGGTGTCTGCAGCGTTTGACTGCAACCTTGTTTCTGTTATCTGGCGCAGCACTGAATGAGTTTTATGACACCAGATATTACACCAGGGTATTTAAAGCAAAATAAAACGAGTCTATAGGAAATATATCTGTGCTAGTCAGGACACAAAAAGGTTAAGAGACTGCCCATTGAGATAGATGAGATTAGTATAAATGGCTTTGTCCGCTCTTGTTCTTTTGTGTATTCCTCACTTGTCCTATACAGGGTAGAGCCATGCCATGTGTTGTTAGCCTTTCAGCAGCTGAACAGCAGGCTCTCTGTAGAATTGAACAAGAAAGGTTCCTAGCTGGGTCAATAGAAGACGTGCGTGTGTGTGTGTGTGTGTGTGTTGCTAAAGACACCCTATGGGAGCTACATTACCTTTGGTTGTCAATAACATGACTCCACTGCACGGCCTGATTGGTCCTTACAAGTGTTGCAAGACAACATCAAACCTGAAGGAAACCCACTTGATTAATTATGGGAACCTTCTTGTGAGTAATTTAGCCATTTAGCAGATACCAAACCTATTATTTCTAAAAGCTGTTTCTCTTGAAGGAACGGTCCTTTACTTTTATCTCTGGAATGCTCTGCTGTAGTAAACAAAAATGTTGATAGTTTGCTTTTGCTTTGAGCGTAGAGTGACTGTCACACTTCCCTCTGGGGGGGGGGGGGGGGGGGGGGGGGGGGGGGGGGGGGGGCGGGGGGGGGGGGGGGGGGGGGGGGG
>JAODUE010009124.1:14926-28458 GCA_027564755.1 Amblyopsis hoosieri
TTTTTGTCAAAATTCCCTCTACCCCCCCCCCCCCCCCCCCCAACCTAAAGAACACCTGTAGGCTCGTATCATTCTCTACTCTCCCCCCCTAAATAACACATGTGGGCCCGTATCATTCTCTACTCCCCCTCCCGCTAACACACTGTGCAACACGATGCTAACCAGGCTACTGAGCCCAAGCTAACACACTGTGCAACACGATGCTAACCAGGCTACTGAGCCTAAGCTAACACACTGTGCAACACGATGCTAACCAGGCTACAGTGAGCTGGTGTTTGTCCACGCCGCCCTCATCCCTAGCACTCTTTAAAGGGGGACTCGAGCAGCACACATGCCCCCCTATGGCGATAGGCACAGGCATCCACGCACACACACACACACACACACACACACACGCACACTTACACTCATACGCAGCGCATGTACACACGCACGCACGCATACTCTCATGTACACACACACACACACACACACACACGTGCACACTTACACACATGCACATGTACACACGCACGCACGCATAATCTCACGTACACACACACACACACACATGCACACACGTCTCCCATCTGTCATGATGTCCTCTCTATCTGAAGTGCAGCAGAAGCACACACCCTTGGCTGCTCGCTATAACCAGCAGAGTCCGCCCAACTGTTTTTGCACAACTGTTAGCTGTGCGCTGTCTGTTCATCCCAGATGAGCGCTGAGAGGCAGATTCTGTCTGTGCACGCCTCCGTGTTAAGGGGCCCGCTTTTTATTAAGAGTCTCGGTGAGTCTACGGTTAAAGGTAAAGCCAGCTATTGCGAGCTGAATGCACTTTTTGTCAAATTCACCAAATATCTCCTCGCATTTCGCTAGCTTACCGTTCTCTGTGCGTGCTGAAGGACGAATCCGATGCCTCTACACAGCCGTGGCATCGTAAATAGGAACACGAACAAAGTGGCGAACACCGCTCATGTCAACAAAGCCGTAGCACTACGCTTTGCGTCGCAATGCATTTCGATGTGTGATGCGCCGCCGCGGAGCGATACTGTTTCAAAGTTAGCAAGAACGACCGACCCTGCCTTTAACCGTCGCTGCGCCTGAAATATCCCCCTATGTGTATTTCATTTTAGGAATATGCGTATACAGTGGTTATTATTATATAATTATATAATGACAAAACATGTACCAGCACTACAAAAAAAGTATATTTGTCTAATTTCTAGTAAAAACTACACTTAATGTAAGACACAATTACCTAAAAGTACAGCAGTGGCACATTTAAAACAATAGCTTTGCCAAATTTGAGTGTTATAATAGGCTATTATGAGTAATTAGTTGGAAACATCATCACATTTTCTCCTTTCACCTCTATCAATTACCGGGTCGAGAGCTGAACATGAAAGAACTGTAATGGTGTCTTCACACATTCTTTTCAAGTTATTGTACCAGTGGAGAAAAGCGGCAGCCCACATATCTCTCCCTCGGTGATTCAAATCAATTTTACAGAATGTGCCAATGGCGAAGTTGGATCAAAGGCAATAGATCCCCCCCCCCCCCCCACACACACACACACACACATTTTTTTTTACTTTTTAATTCCTGAAAAAGCTGAATCTCAAATCTCCTCAGCATTGGAAAAACCCACCAACACGCCGGCAAACAGTGAGATGTTTGCTCTGCACTGCAGTCATTCAGCGTTGCACATAGCCTACGGGAAACTGAGAAGCAAACATTACAACTAATAAAAAAATGACACTGTACTATCAATCTGAGTAGAGGTGAGATTGCAATTGAGGTCATAGTATCTGTCTGTCTGACCATAATTCACGGGGGGGGGTTCTCACGCTATTGGCTTGCTTGTGATGTGTCCCATCTTTGATTAGTCCCTCCTATTTTGTTTGGCTTTGGATGTGAATTATTGGTTAGCTTTATATTTTCAGCACTAACAGACTGCAAGAAGAAAATAGCACCTAGAGAAAAATCTCAAAAGCACAGAGGCAGTAGAAGGTATTGATTTAGAGTGTGTGGCTTACCGATCGATCAAGGTGTCATTTGTATGAGCATGAATATTGCACACACATCATCTGTCATCTAGGCATCAATATGCTCAACTGACAAGAGAATTCTACAGCTAGTTTTGAGAATGTTCACTTTTAGGCTGCAATGTTTTACTTTCCTTTTTATAATTTTCCAAGTAATTTCCATAATGGAACACAAACCATTTTCTTTATATTTCCATATCTTATAATGTTGAAAGAAAACAATTGAATGTACTGTAGTCTATAGTTTCAAAACTCTTAACAGGACGGCAATAGGCTTATTTCCAATTTCAACAATGTCCAGGTATTTCTTATGACCTTTGACCCCAAAAAAACATTGTGAGGAAATAACATGGTTCGCTCCCCAAATATGATGGTGGCTTGTAATTGGAAGAAGTCATCAAAAGAGCAATTTCAGTTTGACAAAATGTTGTGCTCACCTTCTTGGAGAAAAACAGCTTGCTGTTTGTTGAGAGGGTTATAGAATCAAAAGAACTAATAAAGAAAACAAACTAGAAAACATTCACTGTTTCCGAGTGTTGAAACGGCTTGAACGGTAAAACGACAGCAGTATGAAAAATGTGAAAGGATATAGTCAGCTATTGCAATCTAATTGTAAGCTAATACACTTCAAAAGTCAAATTCACCAAATACCTCCTCGCAGTTCTCTGTGCATGTTGAAAGAAATAGGAAATCACTAACAAAGCGGCGAACACCGCTCACAACAACAGAGCCGTAGCACTTCCAGAGTACACCTACTGTGCTTTGCTTCTCAACAATGGTTTCCATGTGTGAAACGGAGCAGCGGAGGCATATTGTTTTGTACTTAGAACTCAAAGTTAGCAAGCGTTCTCGAGGACAGCTAACCCTGCCTTTAACATGACAGTGGCTCCAGAGGAGAGGTGAGAGAGAGAGAGGAGAGGAGAGAGAATGCAAGAGAAAGGGGGGAGAGAGAGAGGGAGAGCGAGCAGGGGGGAGAGAGAGGGGGTGAGCGAGCAGGAGAGGGGGAGAGAGGGAAAGGGGGGGAGAGATAAGAGGACAGCCGTACGTGACAGTTGGGCGGCCTTGTCTCTGAGGTGTTAACAGATAACACCTGGCTGGGACACGACCCCGTTGCTATAGCGAAGAAGCTCATTTCGAGGAGAGCGGGCATCGTTACTGCGGAGCGCCATCTCTCAAGCGCCGGTACTTCAGGCCTTCAAGTGCGCGTGGGTATTTACAAAACGCCTCAAAAAGCAAGTTGGCTGTAGCCTACGTTTTGTATGTCTTTTATAATAATACCGGAATTACTTACCTCATTGTAGAATAAACCCATTATTCTATAAGCGTCAAGAATATATTTCATAATCAATCTCTTTCTCTTGCACTGGGGGGGAAAAAAAAAAGTTTTTGACATAAATGTAAATCCTTAATGTAATTTATGGTGGCTGTTGAAATTTTATGACACACTGTGTGTGGCTACTAAATGATGTTAAAAGCCATTGGTACCATTTGAATGATCAATCTGCACTAATCTGCATACATATACAGTACATATATAAATAGAAGCCTGTGATGGTTAGTGAGGCTACTCACCCATCTCGCTAATGCCATTGTTGGGCTTGACGCCAAAAGACATAATAACTCTCAGCAAAAAACCTTCAGAGAAGTTTACTTTCGCACAACTTAAAAACATTTTTATTTAATGAAAAAAAGCCTAATTGCTTATGTGAGTCCTCAATGAACGTTTGTAATATGAAAGTGGAAGGCTTCTAACATTGACCACACTGCAATAGGGGCCCCCCATTATATTGCTGACCTTTACAGTATGTCACGATGTCTACAGCGCCCCTTTGTCACCAGCTCTAACAGTGTAATCGGCCCACGGCACGCTATTGCTACTGCCTTGGCGTCGGCGCTGCGCCGTGCACCTCCCCCGCCATGTCTACAAGCTCATTCAAGTACAAAATAATTAGTGGCGGAAGTGGCGCGTCGTTGGGAGCGCACGGACCACATCATGGCAATTACACATCTGCAACTTGGAGATAAGAGACGGACGACTGAAAAGAACAAGCTCGAAACTCGTCACAATGTTAGCTGCCGCCGCCAAATTAGCCGCGTCTTTGCTGGCGAATCATCCGTTTGCTCGGCTGAATTTGGAGCGTTTATCTGTTAAGTGGAAGATGTGGGGGCGGGCTGCTGAGGAAACAGTTGGATATGAGGAATATAGCACCATATCAGAGGTGCGTTCAGAACTGGCGAACTTGGCAAACATTTACAAACATGTTAAAAAATTTTTCCGTTTCCGGTTTAAGGAGGTAGTTCTCAGCAAACGCAATTCGACGCTGGACGAACAGTGACAGTTTAAATCTAATATTTATGGAATGTTTACACAAAATTTTTAATATTCAAGTTCAAAGCCAACATGTTTGCCACTTTTCCCCAATTCTGAACGCACCTCAGATGTCTAGATGTTACTAGCTAGCTTGTACATACGCACTGATCCTTCTGTACAACCTGCTGAAGGAGCGCTGGATAGGGCCGTGATTTACTCCCATCAGTGATGAAGTGCACATTGTTTAACACACAGCCCCTACAGAGGCATACAAACATGCACCCGCACACACACAAGCAGGGCTCTCTAAATTATAGATCACAGCTCAGGTCGGCCATCGTGGTAAGAAGTTCAAAGACGGTGAACTTCTGCACCTACCTACCAATGAACACACAGTATCACTCTTATAAATAAATAAGGGCTCCCAGATAGATCTATGCGTAGCCCTTTATTTTGTGTTCTAAGTATAACAAAAATAAGGGGTCTCCTGACCCATAAGAACAAGCTGAAGAACCCTAAATAGTTCTAGTTAGCGCTTTTATTTCTAAGAGTGTACATACACGCACTGAAGACTTATATCTATGCGTAGCCCTTTATTTTGTGTTCTAAGTATAACAAAAATAAGGGTTCTCCTGACCCATAAGAACAAGCTGAAGAACCCTAAATAGTTCTAGTTAGCGCTTTTATTTCTAAGAGTGTACATACACGCACTGAAGACTTATATGTCCTCTACTGTGATGGTATTCGACAGGAAAACGAGCGGTGCGTGCGCAGGCAGAGGGGGTGGTGAGAGGGAAGGACGGAGCTGCGTGGGTGGACAGGAGATGGGGAGATTTGAGGGAGGAAAGAGTGTGAAGAGCTTCAGCCATCTTGTCTGACACATCGTGTCGGCCTTGTTTTGCTGACATGATATTTTTAACTGAACGCATTGCGGCCAGTTAGTTAATCACTGAGGCTTATGGCAGACTAAGTACATAACCTACAAAAAGTAGGTCAATAAGCATGCTTATGAATTGACAATAATATTTGGTGCTTTAGTGATCAAAATAGTTAAAGAAATTAAAAGTTTGTTAGCGGTTTAAGAGCTTGCTTCTTAGAAATGCCATAGACCGTCAGACAGCATCAGTGCGTCAAATGCTCTGAGGGATTATCTGCTCTGGTTGACAATCCCGCAATAGAAGTCCGTTTAGGTTTTTCACCTGCCGAGTTCTGACCAATCATGGCCTCTTTTCCCCGATTGACCCTGCAAATCTACGAATGAAATCATAGGCCAGATGAATTGCTACGCCAGAAAGGAAATGTAGCCCTCCGCACACAGAAAACACCTAGGAGGCAATAACGGTGACAAAATAATCTAGTGTTTCTACACAGCCCTGTCTGTAAATGGGAACACAAACAAAAGGTGTGCACCACACACAATACTACACCATCCTTGGCAACGTGTGTCCAATTTTGGGGGGTTGGAGCTTCTGAGGGAACATTGAAGGGAGAGATTTATTTGTTTATCGAGTTCAAAATCAAATATTAACAGTCTTTCTCCAGCAACTCTAGCTTTAAGTGAATAACGTGCAATTATTTCAAGCGTAAACCGCACTTCTAATATCTTTCAGACCGATTGAGTCCTTTAGGTATAGTCTAATTTTGTGATGAAAAATATCCCCGAAAGCTCACTGCAGTCACATTTAATACAGATTCTTTCTCGCCTTATCAAATCAATGTTGGCTATATGTGTCTGCAGGTTATTCGCTCTGGTTTCATATTGTCCAATATATCACGGGGATGTGCTGTCCTGCAAACCATGCATTGTCCCAGTGATCCATTTCTGTCAACCCCGATATGTCGGTTTGTTTTGTCGCTGGTATGCAATCGCTGCCCCGGGGAAAATCTGAACGCACATGAAATTGTGGATGATTGACACTCAGATGTAGGTTTTTCACCATTAAATGAACACACATGTACAACATTGTACTCATAACTTGGGACACGGGGGGGGGGGGGGATAAAACTAATTTAAAAGAACACCAGATGTCAGATTATAATTAATTCAGCGATTTAAGTTTTTTTTTTTTTTTTAAACCTTGTTGTTTAAAATTATATTTTTATTTGACAGAGATGAAAGTAAAATAATGTATTTTCTTTTTTTTTAGCTATAGCTCTGCAAATAAAAGACGGCATGCCTTTATTCCACTGGAGAGTTTGCCTTGGCCAGGCCTTCAGACTACTTTATACTACTTATTACATATTGCCGTTGGAATAGCATTCTTTGACAATATGCAACATAAATAGCTGTACGCTCATAATTTAGTAAAAGATGTGCATAATACACAAACTAGGTCAGCAAAGGAAATGAATGTCATGAAAGGGAAAATAGATGAATTTGGTTAGTTATCTAACTTCTGTATGAAGAGAATTCTTAACATAAAAGTATTGATTAATTCATAGACAGACTAGAATAATTAATCTGTAAATACAGTTACTTAATAATGATAATGTAAATTACAAATTTGCAATAACAATTAAAGGTATAGTCTCCAATTTTAAGATAATTGTGAGCTAATACACTTTAAGTCAACGCTATTTTACCGTACTCTGCCTGTTGAAGAAATAATCTGGTACTTCTAAAAAAGATAAACTGTTAGCGATGGAGAAGAAAAAAACATGTTTCCTCACACTTAATCCTTTCCTCCTTTTCCTTACATCATTGAATTATCTGAGAATGAACATTGCAATATCACACACGCTTAATTGAACTGAGCCCAGCGGGGATAGATGTCTTGTAATTCATTCCTCATATTGAGGGTCAGCTAATTGGAGGGATGGCCAGGTTTGTTTTCCTGCAAGAGGACTTTCTCTTTTTATTTATACTGGGCTTCTCAAGATTCACGGACCTCTATAATTAGTTTCTAGCATGCGCTCATTACGAAAAGTTCAGACGGGTTGTTAATGACTGCAAATTAAATTATGCAAATAGGCATATTTGCCCCGTGATCACCTTTTCATCTAACTCTGTTTCATTTATCAAAGACTCTCCTTGCAACTGCGGTTACATAGTAAGCAGTTCAAAACATACTGAATTTTCATCTTTCTGTCAGTCTGAGACTCTTTTAGAGGCCTACTAATCTGAGATTGTCACTCATGTTTGTTGCTAATATTAATATTATATATTATACAATATATATATATACAATATATATTTTTTTGTAGCATATTTATTAAAGTAGTGGGCACCCAAAGGCAATGGGCAGTCCAGCACCTTATAGGTAATTTTCCATGTCTCAGATAGGGAGAAGCAGCTTGCTTAAATATCTCTGGCTGTGACCTGTTTCACAGAGGGTGGATGCATAGAGTGTAAGAGTGATGCATTCTGGGTAATCACAAGAGGAGGAGAGTGTAAGGGCTGGTCCATAGTCTACGCAAGCTATGCGGACGCATCGAGCTACAGGAAGGAGGGTTTAATGCGTACTTGGGTAGCATAATTTGTTGTCCTCATTTTTGTAACGCGACACAAGCTTGCCATTTCATCTACTCAGAGCACCAACTGACACGTGTTCTATGTGCTGAAAATACGCACATAACACATTAGTTTGCGATCGCTCATGTAGCTTGCGTAGACTATGAAGCAGCCCTTAGAGTGATGAATTCTGGGTAATCACAAGAGTTCTACAGTGTGTTTTAATATTGTATGCTTTTGATTGTATGTGCTCACAGAGGACTCTTTATGTATTTTCTTCTTTCAGACTTTTATATTTTTCCTCATAACATTAGGAATCTTTACTGGCATTCAGAATATTTACTGTAAATGGTCTGATTAACATCTTAACAAACCATAATAAATATTTGAATATGTTTAGAGGGATGTCGAACATTCTTTAAATCATCTTTAACTATAATTTCAGTCCTGGTGTTTGGAATGGTTGTAAAACCCTAACAGAACACTTTTTACATTCAAATATAATCATATTGGTTATAAAAGCACATCAATTGCCAAAGCAATTTTGTTATGTTAAATGATCACTAGTAAAGTTGTTTTGTATCCCTAATCACCGACCTGACTGTTATTTATCTTCACTGACTTTACCTGTAATTATGTTTAGAGAACGTGTTGCTGCATTATATTGATCCCTGTCTGAACAATGTCTGCATCTCTGTACGGAAGCTTCAGAGTCGAGAGTTTAACCAAATTTGGTGATAACACAAGTTGTGCATGACCTAATAATTTGGAAGTCACTTCAGTTTCAGTGATGTCATGGCGCATGGTCACCTAGGAAACCAACCAAGGCTCGGCCATAAATAGACAAGAAAATGCATTCCTCGGAGGGGCAAAGCCATGTCATTTTTTAAAAAAGGTCACAAACTCGCTCTGAGGTTTTCAAGTCGGTAGTGGAAGCTGTTTTCTGCCCCCCTTCCCCACCCATTCCCCCAGGCACGGGTGGGTAGACGCTAGCTGGTCTGCTCCCCACTGCTGTTGAGGAGGCCGCTTTTAGACAGGATCCAAATAAGCAGTAGCAGCCGAAAGGCAGAGGGAGGCCAGGCCTGACATCGTTGTCTTATTCCTCTTTCATCACACCGACCGTGACTCACGAGCAGCGAAGCCCCGGAGAAGAGGCACAGAGGAACATAGGGACAGATAAACAACCAGAATTAACCTGAGACATGGATGGATGGATGGATGGATAAATAGATGGATAGACGATAGATGGATTGACGATAGATGGATAGACGATAGATGGATGGATAAATGGATGGATGGATAAATAGATTGATAGACGATAGATGGATAGACAATAGATGGCTGGATAAATGGATGGCTGGATAAATGTATGGATTGATAAATGGATGGATGGATAAATGGATGGATAGATAGAAAATTGATCAACGGATACATGTATGTATAGATGGATGGATAAATGGATGGATGGATGGGTGGATAAATAAATAAATAGATGGATAGACAATGAATGGACAGATAAATGGATGGATGGATGGACAATGGATGGATGGATAGATGTATGGATGGATAAATGGATGGATGGATAGATGATGTATGGATGGATAGATGATGTATGGATGGATAAATGGATGGATGGATAGATGATGTATGGATGGATAGATGATGTATGGATGGATAAATGGATGGATAAATGGATGGATGGATAGACAATGGATGGATGGATAGATTATGTATGGATGGATAAATGGATGACTGGATAAATAGATGGATGGATAGATGATGTATGGATGGATGGATAGACAGTGGATGGATGGATAGACGATGTATGGATAGATGATGTATGGATGGATAAATGGATGAATGGATAGACAATGGATGGATAGATGATGTATGGATGGATAAATGGATGAATGGATAAATAGATGGATGGATAGATGATGTATGGATGGATGGATAGACAGTGGATGGATGGATAGATGATGTATGGATGGATAAATGGATGGATGGATAGACAATAAATGGATATATGATGGATGGATGGATAAACAGATGGATGGATAGATGGATGGATGGATAGATGATGTATGGATGGATGGATAGACAGTGGATGGATGGACGATGGATGGATAGATGATGTATGGATGGATAAATGGATGGATGGATAGATGAATAGATGGATGCTCGATATCAATTAGGATCAGGCGCGTCCACTAAGGGGAACATGAAAGCGTCGGTGGCAAAAGGCCCTGGCTTGCTCGATGTTCGGTCTCTGCGATGCATCAGTGGCGATGACCCAGATTTTCGGTCTCGCTCTCTCGTTTCTCCAAGAGTGTGGAGGAGACACAGCCTCTCTTCCACCCTCCTATCTGTGTCAGCTCGCCTGTAAACATTTGGCACAGACACACATCTCACTCACCTATACCACCCATCTCCTCCATTCCCCCCCAGCGGTCCCTACAGACGGCCCCCATTTCCTGGTCCCGTAAGCTTTTGATGTCCTTTCACCAAACTCCCTCTGCAACATACTTTGCTTCAAGTAGGGGAATAGGGAAGCAGAACTCTGGTCTTTGTGTTTTCTGCTTGAATGTATATCGATCCATCTATTTAACTATCATTAGAGTATATCTATCTATCTATCTATCATTAGAGTCTGTCTGTCTGATCTATCTATCTATCTATCTATCTATCTATCTATCTATCTGCCTACCTACCTACCATTAGAGTGTCTGTCTGTCTGTCTGTCTGTCTGTCTGTCTGATCTATCTATCTATCTATCTATCTATCTGCCTACCTACCTACCATTAGAGTGTCTGTCTGTCTGATCTATCTATCTATCTATCTATCTATCTATCTATCTATCTACCATTAGAGTCTATCTGTCTGTCTGTCTGATCTATCTATCTATCTATCTATCTATCTATCTATCTATCTGCCTACCTACCTACCATTAGAGTGTCTGTCTGTCTGATCTATCTACCTATCTACCATTAGAGTCTGTCTGTCTGTCTGATCTATCTATCTATCTATCTGAGTATGTCTGTCTACCTACCTACCAACCAACCAACCATTAGAGTCTGTCTGTCTGTCTCTCTATCTATCTTTGCTTAAATGTTCAGTACTAATCTCACTAGATTCAAGTCTGCATGTTGGCAAGTGCTCACCAACAGCAACTTTGTTGGACAACGTTGATGGATAATGCAGCCCAAGGAGTTGGCTCGGTGTTGTTGCTCTCTTCATTTGAGAAAATGTTTGCTGCCAGGAAACATTAAAAAAGGCGCTTGACCCTGTAGTTTACTGTAGTGTTTATTTCTGGAAACCCTCACCACACAGAGATGAGGCAGGAGAACATAGCCACATGTACTTTCCCTGGGTTTCACATTTCAAATATGATTTAGCACCACATGAACCGTACCTACTACCTGGATGAGTTCCCACTAATTATAGGGAAGCACCTTGACATGATTTTACAGTAAAGGCAGAGTGCTTGTTACTGTGTCCTGCATATCTCCAGGGCCCCCTTGACGTCTCGGATCATAATCGATGCCACGGACAGCTTGGTTTCCAATACTAAGTCAAATACAGCTCACAGGCCATCATCTCTTATTCAGTTAGCTAAATTAGCCCCCCAAACAACACCTCAACATGTCAGAGATCCAGGCTCTAGTTCGTGTCAAATAAGTGTAGGAGAAGTGTGAATATTTTTCTGTGTTACAGTAATAAACTCAATTGGCACAGCATATAAAACGTATTTCTACACTGTTCAGGAAGTGTGCCAGTAGAGTTATTTTGGCCTCTGACCTCTAAAACTTTAAAATGATAGTGTCTTCACATATGTATTAGTGAATGGAGCGTAGGAGGCTGCTGACAGTTTAGGCCATTTTTTTTTGTCAGTCAATAAGCTGTTTGTAGGATGCTGAGAAAATACAGAGAATTTTCCGGAAGGTGCACAAGAGGGTATGTTATACCATACCCTCTTGAACAAAATGAGACCTATGTTTTCTGAGTCCCACAATTTTCTAGAATCATTCAAAAACTGACTAAAGTCATTGTTTTTGACAAAATACTGTGTAAAAACATCTTCCGGAGGTCTCCTTCAGAGTTTCCTGGCAGTAATTTACTTCACTACAGTGACAGCAACAAGCGAAATAGCTACTATCTGTACAGGATCCACACTATATGTTAAGCTATATTGTCAATCTCCGCTTCCATTGGTCTTAGATGCCATGCCGTTGATTCCTCTGTCTCCAACGTGTGTCACGTGTTTGTGCTCTAATTTCACCATTAAACCACACAATAAACGCACAAGCTCAGACTCGATGTGACGTCAGCCATGCCATGGGGACATTCATGGGATGGGAAGCGGAGAACTCTGGGCGTCCGTCTAGCCAAGATTGCACAAGCCATGTGAACCAACCCTGATAATTAAGGGCAGATAGACACTTGTTAGTGGTTTGACTCCCAGCTGGAAGGTCATGGGCTTGAGCCCAGGAATTGGCCTATACCTGTACGTTTTCTTGAGAAAGATGTCTAAAGCCCTTCTATCAAGTCCTTGAAATACTAATTGTAATTGTAGTAATTTGACGTCTTGGTTAGAGGCGTCTGATACAGTAAATTACCTAACTGTAATTGTAAGTCTGAACACAGGGTCTGTCACTTTGGAGTGGATTGTCTATTATATTTACTATAAAGCAGCCTTATTTACTAATATTAAAGGGCAGAGTTTGTGCTCCTTAATATATGGATTTGGATAAATGTGTTACTGGTAAATACATTATTGTAACTACACAGTACATTTGAACGATTAACATTTTTTATTAACCAATATCATAGACAGACTCATTTGCAGTTATGGCTTTTTGAATTCATTGCTGTTAAAGGACAAAGTATTTTCTGTCTGCACTCCAAAAACAGAAGCTACTCGGACATTTTAAGGCAGTTTTTTTGCAGGCTTCTGTTGTTTATCTTGTGTTGCTTTTCCTGCTAACCAAGGATGTAATTATTATGTTTTCCTGTTCCTTCCTGGACAATCATTCAGTGATTACCTGTCACTTGCAATAGTTCCGTCACTAGCAGTTTTCCCTCAAACTCATCAGTTAATTTCATTTGACATGTTTATGTTATAACAGGCCCTGAATAGTTTTCTCTGACACAGAAGTGTCTACAGAGGCCGACACCATGGTTAATTGTTTGACGTATTTGACATATTGTTGTTGTCTGCATTCGTAGCACTGCCACGGCTTTCTTATAAGCACCTGGGTTCTCTCACCTAGCAACAGATGGAACCGATGATAAAGTCAAATCTGCACCTCAAAACAAATGTTAAGTGTGTCTTGGTAATAAACCTTTGACGCTGTAGAATCAGTATACAGTAAATTCTCAACTAAACTTGAGAACACAGGCTACCAGTAGAAGAAACAGGAAAATTAAAATTAACTCAGTTTGTAGAATCGACTCAGGCTGGTTACCAGTTCAGCTACTATGGTTCAACTAGTAAGGACAATTTGTCTTTGCCGAGGTGACGGCGCTAATATATAGAATCACAGTTTATATAGCATGTACAGTATTATGTGTGTGTTAAAACCAAAATACTCGATGGGAAAACAATATGGCTTTACACTTTGGGTCGCATGCTATTGCTCCACAGCAGGGGTAGGGAACCCTGGTCATGGAGAGCCGCAGCCCTGCATGTTTTAGATGTCTCCCTGCTCCAACACACCTGATTCTAATGAACAAAGTTAGAAGT
>JAODUE010009133.1:0-53792 GCA_027564755.1 Amblyopsis hoosieri
AACCCTGTGGGACGCCACAGGTAACCTTATGATAGTCGGAGGTCACATTACCATGAGCTACACAGTGTGTCCTTTCGTTTGTCATGCAAAAAAAAAAAAGAGCAGCTTCCTGAGAGGTCTTAGACATTTGAGGGAAAAACATTTCTGTATTTCTTTTTTCCCCTTTTTTGTATGCATTTATGTTTTAGTTAATATAGCTCTCGCCAAATATGAACACCGTAATACTGTCATGCTGAGAGCACATGTTTATTTCCGGCTTGTGTGTCTCTTCTGTTCTCTAGGGAAGGTGACTGGTGGGAAGCTCGCTCCATCAACACAGGCCAGAAAGGCTACATCCCCAGTAACTACGTGGCCCCAGCCGACTCCATACAAGCTGAAGAGTAAGAGCTCAGCCTCGTTCCTTACCTTCTCCCCCTCTATCCTCTCTGGTTGAGTCACTCTGCTCTGCTGGCTGGCCCTGCCTTAATTAAGGCCACATGACAGAACTGTTCAGGTCACAGACACTACATATCTTAAACGGTTGGGACAACACACAATGGTGCTCTGTAAAGCCTCTGAAGGGCATTGAAATTCCTATGGCATCTCACCCTCTGTGATTTTTAATGTCCCATCTTATGGCAGGTTTGAAGGAACTATTTTTTCCTCAACAGAACGCACAGTGCCGTATTGTAGGACAGAATCTGAGGAACACATGGGTGTAAGCACATGCACTGTGGTGTTTCTGTGCTAGTGGTGCAAGGATACACTCTTCCTGCCCTCTGCCACCAAGTGGCCAAGTAATACTAATGACTGCTTGAAGCTCCCAGCTGTCCTGCATACTGAGTGACTAGCACACAAATACTTGCAATACACACACACTCTACTGAATGTCTCGTTTGTTGTCAGGTGGTACTTTGGCAAAATGGGTCGCAAAGACGCAGAACGTCTTTTGTTAGTCCCTGGGAATCAGCGGGGTACATTTCTGGCACGAGAGAGTGAAACGACAAAAGGTAAAGAGTTTCTGTAATGGTCGTTCGTGTGTGTGTGTGCGTGTGTACCAGTTCTTATACATGAAGGTACAGCAACTTGCGTGCCAATCAATCCTCAGAGAAAGTTACACAGAATATCTATAATCAAATGTATATTCCTTTGGTTAAAGGTGCCTATTCTCTCTCAATCCGGGACTGGGATGATATTAAAGGAGACAATGTCAAACACTACAAAATCCGCAAGCTGGATAATGGTGGCTATTACATCACCACCCGGGCCCAGTTTGAGACTCTACAGAAGCTGGTGAAACACTACACAGGTATGTAGCCTGACCACATGACCTGCATAAATTGTGCTCAACGTGTGTATAAGTAGCATTTAAAGAAATTGGTGTTTACAGCAGCTTGAACACATTCTATATTTTACAGTGTGTATTGCTTATTATTACTCCCAAAGATCATAGCAGACACATGCACCCTTTGATTGCATGGAACAGTCAGACCGTCAGATTATAATCGTTAAATGGAAAACATTTAAGTAATGTACTCTTTGTTTATTGCATTGCTTGTGTTTATTGCATTGCTTGCTTTTTTATCTTATATTAATTATTTAGATATTTTGACACTCCGTTTCTACCTTGGAAGGAATTGTCTGTATATTATTCAAATAAAATGTCAAGCAAAAAACAACACAAATGAATGAAAAACTTTAAATTGTCTGCATCCTGTTGGGCTAGCCTGGCTCCACCAGACTATTGCTCAATTTAGTTTTTGCTGAGATTATAACTGTAAACCCTGTTCACGTTTTCACAGCCACACTGCTGGCGAACCAATCAGGGTGGGTTAGAATGAAATCAAGCATGTTTGATATGGTGGTAGAGCTAGATGAGGCGATCAGAACAGTTGTAGCAACACAAATTGGTTAAATGCTGTTGACTGGTTTCAAAATAAACCAGAGGTCTACGCCCAGTATGAGGCTACGACTTCCCAATGGAGCGTGGTCAGACTACATTCACAAAGTGAATATGGTTTGGTTACCCCAGGCTAATGGTGGGCTGCTGTGCTGGCAGATGTTAACAAAATGGCCCTGGAGCAGCATCACAGGAATGCAGGAAGTTGTGTTGACAAAAACAAACTGTACTGTACATGGGTCAACTTCCCACTGGCTTCTCAGCAAAAATACTTCACTTGCTGGTTACTGTTGACTAGGTCTATTGGTGGTCAGTAGCTTGTGGAGTATACTCTGTTTTACACTGCAGTAAATGTATCATATTTCCCCTACAACAATGTAGTATCTGTGTCAAATGTATTTACGCATTTGTGTAGCACAGAACATGCGCATGAAATCAAACACAGAACAATATACCAATGATAATGGACCCCCATTCACACGTGAAGCCAAATCTTTTGAATAAAGGGTGGGGGGAATTCCCAAAGCAGTTCTGCCGGTATCTTTACACCATTACGGCTATTGTTGAGTCAAGATGCGTGACACTCTGTAGTGAAGCTTACATGCTAGAGCGTTTGTGCTAGCGGTGCTTGCAGCCCAAGCTGGGTCCGTAGGCGGCATGCCATTGCTCATGTTACTGTTCCTTTGCAGAGCATTCTGACGGGCTATGCTACAGGCTGACTGCCGTGTGCCCCACTGTGAAGCCCCAGACGCAGGGTCTGGCCAAGGACGCCTGGGAGATCCCCAGGGAGTCCCTGCGGCTGGAGCTCAAACTAGGCCAGGGCTGCTTTGGCGAGGTCTGGATGGGTAAGATACTGCTGCTGCTGCAAACCTCTTGTTAACACACTGGTTTATGATATGGATCTATTATTTATTGCATATAATGCACACCAGAGGCAAGGCTTTTCCCACATGCATGAATAATTAAAATAGTTTACAACAAGAATCAATATACGTCTTTATTCATGTCCGGAAATCCCACGCAACAAAACAGCGTTGTTGTTTTGTCTCTGGGTACTAGATGTGTATATGTGAGAGAGATTTGTGTGAGAATTAATTATCAATGTAAAATGAAGTTATGAAGCATGCCTGACTTGTGTGTGTGTGTGTGTGTGTGCGTGTGCGTGTGTGTGTGTGTGTGACAGTCAGTCAGTCAGTCAGCAGGCCCCAGCCTGTCAGCCCCTACTGTGCAATCACAAAAACTCCCCTTTACTGCACCAATCCCTGTTTTAATCAGATTTCCTTTAGTCTAATATTAGGTAAACACTGTCACACACTCTCATTCTTGTCCTTCCCTGTTTTATTGTGTTATGTAATATCACTGTGGCTGTGCCACTGACTCACATTGCCTTTACAGCATACACTGGTGGTTAATTGAATTGCCCCTTCTGTGGCCTCGCGGTTTGTGTATGTACGCATGTGGCGATTGGTTGTTCAGCATGATTCATTCATATATCAGCCTTGTAACGGAACCGCTTGTTCTCCCGGCGCAGAGCTGTGTGTGATCATCGAGGCGTGACTAAGTGACTAGAGCAGGAAGGGACTGGTTATGTAGCGATGGTGCTGCTAGGGGTACAATAAGCCGTCATGCCCCTTCTCCTACGAGCTGTGCTTCACACATCACTGCACTGTTGTGGGCCAAATGAGGATTATGTTCCTACTGACGTGCTTCCTTCAAGCACAGCATATCTGCAAACATAAAAAGGATGACCTTTCTGTGACTACCACTTTATTGGTGCATCTCTGACGTTGACGTGCATTTCTGTTCAGGCACCTGGAATGGCACCACGAAGGTGGCGATTAAGACCTTAAAGCCAGGCACCATGTCGCCAGAAGCCTTCCTCCAGGAGGCTCAGATCATGAAGAAGCTCCGGCATGATAAGCTTGTGCCGCTGTACGCCGTTGTGTCTGAAGAGCCCATCTACATTGTGACAGAGTTCATGGGCAAAGGTGCGCAGCAGAGGCCATTATAACGCACGCGGCACTTACTTACATGCGGGCAGATCCAGGAACATGCTGGTCTTATGCATTCACTTATTTATTATTTTATATTCCGTCTCAGTAAATGTGATGTCAGACATTGATTTGTGATATTATGTGTTGCATTTGTTATAATGAAATGGCTTTCTTTGTATCTTATGTTTGATACTATAGATGCATCACAAAAACCTTTTATTAAATTGTCTTCCTTTTAAACGTCTCATCTATTGGTCTCAGATGTATCGCTGGAGACTCACTTACCCTTGGTTGTGTCAATGCCGTTCCCAGACAAATATGTTTTCTCTGAATGTGTTTGCAGGGAGCTTGCTGGACTTCCTGAAGGAGGGAGATGGCAAATACCTGAAGCTGCCCCAACTGGTGGACATGGCTGCACAGGTACAATGACCCAAAGCCTTGCTCACACTTGAATGCTGGCTGAATGCTAACTCTAGCTAGCCTTTTCCTTTCCTTTCCAGCTGATTTATTGGATTTATGTGTGTGTTATCATGCAGTATCTAAAGTGCCAGGCAAGCTGTGTGTGTGTGTGTGCGTGCAATTGTATAGGTGTGCATGAGAGGATAATTTAGTGGTGTGAGGGTTACAGTTGGTTCTCTGCCTGGTAGCTGACATTGCTACATCCTCCTCCTCCTGTGCCTCTGCTCATTCTATGCCACTTAACCGCCTGGAGCTCTTAAACACGCCTCCTGAGAGACCACTTAAGCACAGTGGGTCGAGCCCAAAGCTCTGTGATCAGCACTTAATTCACGGCTCTCCGCACACGCCGCCTCGCTCGCTCTTCCCCCTGGCTCGTGGAGTGGGAAAGCGGGAAAGGAATTAGGCGGCGGGAAGAAAGCCCTCCATGTCTGCTAGGGAGTTGGCAGTCAGGTTGAATTACTTTATTTTTCTTTTTATAAATAGATGAGCGGATGAGTCATTGTCAAAACCGTGGAAGCCGTTTTGTCTTGCATACTAGTCGGTGTGAAACCTGGGGCAGTAGATCTCTGCCTGCCAAAACGTCTTAGTGTTTGGTTTTTGGCTTGAAGAACCCATTGGGAGGAGTCATACACAGAGGGCAGTACAAGGAGTGCCAGCATGCGTACTCTGAGTGTGTACGGTACGACAAGTTGTGGCACAACAGCCTCAACTGTCATGATATTGTTCTCATGGCTCGTCAAAATAGAGTGCACAAGATGTGTTTTCCCTGTATGGTGAAACCTACCGTTTTGGGCAGGGTACATTTATTTGACCCCACCATGATGGTTGTGTATTTTTTGATTATTACTATTGATTGACTGGATAATGTTATAACTGACCTATGTGTGGCTTTGTGGGGGGGGGCTACAAAAAATAAAAGTATTTTTTCCCACTCTGTCCCAATAAAATGTATTTCTTTTCATATATTTAGATAGTATTTTGTCTGCTTTGGGTTGATGATAAAAAAAAAACAACTCTAATCTTGTACTATTTAGTCTCAAACATGTGGATTACATAACTAGTTTCCCCTTATGTCCTAATGCCTTCCTGTCTTTCCCAATCCTGCCCCAGATCGCTGACGGTATGGCCTTTATAGAGAGGATGAACTATATTCACAGAGACCTTAGAGCTGCCAACATCCTGGTGGCTGACAACTTGGTGTGTAAGATCGCTGACTTTGGCCTTGCCCGGCTCATTGAAGACAACGAATACACGGCCAGACAAGGTGACCGGCTTCTTAAGATGCTGTGTGCCCTACATTGACACAAGCATGCATCTGTTATTATAGCTCACTGATCACGGCTTCACACACAAACATATTCGTGCATGCCACTTATTTAGTTAAGATAGTAAATTATTAACTACAACGGTTCCCCCACTAATCTTTCCCATTGTCGCACAATGTGCTCTGTGCTTTGATTAGCTCGATCCATCTAAATGTTTGTCTGTAGACTGTATTGCCCATTGCTAACCCACCTGTTTCTCCAGGTGCCAAGTTTCCTATTAAGTGGACAGCCCCAGAAGCTGCTCTCTATGGCCGTTTTACCATCAAGTCAGACGTCTGGTCCTTTGGGATACTACTGACAGAGCTGGTGACCAAGGGCAGAGTGCCATATCCAGGTAGGGACTTTTCTAATGCCGAAGTGGCTTTATTTAAAGAACGGCACTGACGTTAAGAATGTGGGGGAAAACATCAGTTTTTGTTGCCCGTCTATTCTGAGCGGAAGAGAAGATTTGAAGCAGTAAACACTCACAGTCCAGAATAGCACTGCAAAGCTGACTTGAGTCAACAACACGCATGGCTAATGGATTATCAGTCTGTGGGAGAGTACCCCTCACCCTCCCGCTTGTGATCAGTTTTGGTCTCATCACTGGACCCTACAGTCTGTCTGTGTTATTTGTCAGATACGACCACTAACATCTTATAGAATAGGATGCTTGTTTTACCCAAGATTCTAATGACTGCATCCTAAAGAGCTGCTACTGTAATTCAAAAGGGTGAGAAGGCATTTGTAGCCGAGGGAAGCTTAAGACCCCTATCACACAGGACGCGCTTTTCAGCTGCCAAAACGCAAGTCGCACTGTACTGTTTTTATTTTTTTTTATTGTTGATGCGTGCTCAGGGGAAAAAAGCAGCAGTTAAAATGTTCCCCACAAAACTATCCCCTTGCACCGAGTACTGTGTATGTGGAACTGACATAGTAGCCACTAGCCAGCTAGCTAGCCCTGCTAAAACAATGATAGTTTTCTAACGTTACAAGCATAAAAACTAAAATTTAGTTAAACTAATATTGTGTTAGTGAAACAGTAGAGTATTCATTAAACATAGCTAATATACACCTACTGGTATCAAGTGACAGCCTCTACTCGTGAATGAGGTGTCCTAGTAAGAGTAAACACGCCTGCTTCTCAGATCATTTGATTGGATAACGGGAAAAAAACGCAGATGACGACGGGCGCTTTTTTGCTCTCTTAAATATTTTTTAACCAGAGGCGCTCAGAGCACTTCTTATAAAGCGTAAGGCGCAGCCAGCATCTATAAAGCGAGGTGCCCGGAGCGCATAAGCAGTACGCAAAACGCCTTCTGCCAATAGAAAACAATTGAAAAAATACTCCTCACAGTGCATAAGGAGTGCGCTGTGTGATCGGGGCCTAACACGGCATTTGTGTCAAAGCAATTGGCAGTATATCCAGACACAGTGAGTGAACCCTGATGTTCTGTTATAGCTTCTCTATACGTTACTTGATTTGAGCTATTAACATCCCAGACAACCCAAGCTAACGTCCGAAGTCTCCCTGCCACTTCATCCCATCTAGACTTCTCCTCTTTGAGGCGGAGAGAATCTGAGCCCTGCTTGTCCCATAGAGAGATGAGATGCGGTGGTGACCAGGTTGGGGGGGATTCCACTGTCTGTCGTAGCTCTCTTTTTAGATGGAGCCCAGCTCTATGAAGGTCTGCGTCTGTGGTGTCATGGAGTTCAGGGTCACACCCCTCCCTCTGTGGGAGATTGGCCTCAGAAGGGCGGTTATGACATACTAATAATAAAGTTACGCATTAGGTTACGCTCAGTGGGGGAAAGTATGGAGATTCTCACATTGGATTGAAATGCTTGATGCGTTGTTGGATCAAATTACCTCCTTTTATACTTTTTTGAAGGAGGCCTTTAACCGTGTCTGTGTGTGTGGAGGGGGGGTTAGATAAAGCACATTGAAGCAGTGAAAACAATAAACCAGGTAATTCACAGAAACTTAGTATGTGTCCCCTTTGCCGTTTAGAGCTGTTCTATTCGATTTCAAATTCCATTATAGCGGTTATCATACTTATTTAAATGGACGGGATGGGCCAAATCATTCCCGGTACCCAACATGCTGCTGTTTTGTGCCCTCCCTCTCTCCCAGGTATGGTGAACCGGGAGGTTCTGGAGCAGGTGGACCGGGGCTACCGCATGCCCTGCCCCCAAGGCTGTCCTGAGTCGCTCCATGAAATGATGAGACACTGCTGGAAGAAGGAGCCTGACGAGAGGCCAACGTTTGAGTACATCCAGTCCTTCTTGGAAGACTACTTCACAGCCACGGAGCCTCAGTACCAGCCCGGAGACAACCTGTAGCGCACCGGGATTTAAGATGGCAAACTGTGGCGGTGCACAGTCAAGCACGTTGGCAGAGAATGAGACACTCGCTCACAAGAGCTTACAAACACTATAGGTGGATTGTACCTGCTGGATCGGTGGGCGACATGTTGCATGATATAAACAGCATGATGCAAACACACTGGTACTGCATTGTCATCCCCACGGAGTGAAGCAGGGGGCATGGATGGAGGGGGGGGTTTATGGCTAGTGTAAAGGTTTATACTGATGGGTGTCTGAGAACTTTTAATCAGAATAGTCCATATGGACTGGCCAGAACACTGTGATCAAAACAAGGAAATTTCTGTGATTTCTTTTTTTTTTTTTTAGAATCTACTTCTGTAAAGATATAACTATAATTTTACCCTTTTTTGCGACAAAAAAAAGATCAAAGTATTTTCCTATTGCAGAATCAATATACATTATATGAATGGGAGATTCACCTTATCTTAAGTTGGTATGTTATTAAGAAACCAATACCTGTGTTTGTTAAGTATGTTCTGTGAAGGTAAAGGATTGAATGTACAGTGTCTATTTCAGGATGAGCAGACCTGAAAGAACGGTGTGTGTGCGAAGATGTCTTTTTGACAGGTGTGAGTGTTTTTTATTTTAAGGTTGATAAAAGTGAGAATAAGGAATGATAAATGTATGTTTTTGGTACGGTGACTTGAATGGCATATCATGAGGTTTTATGATTTTATTTTAAACTGGGTTTTAACGGAAAATGTTAATGTCTAATTACATGTTTTATTTGTGGTTTTGCAATTCTTTAAATAACATTGATTTTACATCTGTAAAATCACGTGACAATATTTGCAAATATGACAGTTTACTATTCAATTCGTATACACCTGGGCCTACTAAATAACTGTCCATAGTGTAGTTGGATTCTGAGAGTTTAACCTAAAGCCAACACTTGAAATATGAAGTCTCTTCCAGAATGCAAATCTGTAAGGTTTCACAGGAATATGCATTCTAAACACAGCATTTTCTTGCCCAGTATTAATTTATACGCCTTCTAGTTCCTGATTTATGAAGCCCCAGGTAGTTAATTACAGCATTGTTCCAGACAGAACATCAGCCATGTGTTGTCAGTGGTTACATGTGTGATTCTGTACATTTGTAGAGCTCAGCGGATTAGGCCTTTGAATACCATTACCTGTGAACAAGCCTTTTATTGTCATTTTGTTTTTATTTGTGTGCTTAACTCCGGAGTATCTAATTTGATGGATGGGTCTAGCTAGCAGGGAGGCTAATTAAATAAACTGCAGAGAATGAACATTTTGTATTTGTTACAAAAATAAATAAAGTTTTCCCTTAGTCTGTGGAATTCCGACTGGCTTGGTGGTTTTCTCTCTGAAATAACTAATAACATCTGGACTAAGTAAGTTAATGTGTTTTATTTCATATCAAGCACTTAACATTTATAAATTTCACATGATTTAAATTTTTTTTTAAGGTGTGTGTGTGTGTGTGTGTGTGTGTGTGTGTGTGTTAGTTAATGTACATTTCAAGAACATGCACTCACTGTACAGTACACAGGACTATACTAAATATGTATTTCTGATGACATTAGAACAGGGCCAGTTGATGGGAACTGATCTTGGATAGGATCTCTTAATTTATTCTTCACGCCTGTTGACAAACAAAACGTCTAAGATCAGAATGTAGGAGGACATTACCCTAAACCTGAAGAGCTACAGTATATTACTGATGTTTTTACCCCATTGTGCAGTAATATGTTTCTGGTTTTCAAGAGACTTGGAATTGCCCTCTACTGCAGAATTATGGAGGGTACACTGAATTATATTGCTCTATAACATTTACTTTACTGTAACTTCTGTTGAGATTTGTGTCTAATATTGATATTTGAGAAGAGGTTGGGAATGTAACTCAATCATTATCCTTTATTAGTAAACTACTGTATTTCATATGCTCCTGCTAACATGTCAGGACCTCAATATAGCTGCCGTTCTCACCTGACAATCTCTTTGTAGTTCCCCAGAGCTTCCTGGGTGACGTACTGGATAAAGGCTGTGTCCTGTAGCTCCAGCTCCCCAGGAACAGACAGGATGAGGGGAGGCAAGTTCAGGATAGTAACCTCAACCTGGGTCTCTCTCACTGGGATGTTGTCTCCATCTGTGTGCTTTGGCGCCACCTGGAGAGTGGAAGAGGTATTGCTATATATTTTATCCTCTATCATACCTCTGTTGTCTCACTTGTACGTGGTGGTCATTTTAAGATAGGTGAGATAGAAAAGATACATGTTAGACTATCCAGAACACATAGTTTTGGAATGTCATCTATAGTTAAAAGCGTTTAAAGATAAAAGATTTTTCTCTAACCCTTCCACCTCTCACCATGGTGATACGGAAGATGTTATCTGCGCTGCTGCTGTTGTTGTTCTCATCCACCAGCTCAGTGACCCAGCTGAAGTAGGCGGCCATGTTGCTGAGCCAGTTGACTGTCTCATCAGTGTGGTGCTGTACGATGGACAAGATCTCCTCATACTGTTCTTCAGAAAGATCTAGAAGCTGGGACACCTCGTCTAGCTCCATGTGGAGCTCACCCACGCTGGGGCATTCTGTGGACAGAATAATAATAATAATAATAATAATAATAATAATAAATTCAACTTATATATCGCTTTTCTGAGTACGACAAAGAGAGCACAAAAAATAAACACATTTTAACAGTTACACTAAGACAAAACGGTAAAACAAGATAAGAAAACAAAAGGTAGGGTGTGTGTGTGTGACTTTACCTGTGAGTAGGGCTCCCTGACAGGTCTCACACTGGTTCTGTAGCTGCCAGCACTGAGGTCTGCTTACGCAGGTCTCTGCACAGCCTCTTGTTCTGCAGCAAGCGAGGGAAGCTTTGCATTTAAAAATAAGAATGCAAATGTGTGGATAAATACACAATATAATATTATCAACACTATAACTTTAACTTTAAAGAGTAGTGTCTAAGGGAGTAGAATATATATTGGCATATATTAGGGGCATTAAGGTTAGCATTTGAATTTGATGACGCACGAGGGGACAATGAGTACCATACTGTTAGAAAGTAGCCAATCCCAGGGTGATTTTTAACGGATATGATGTGTAGAGCCATTTTCAGACTCCAGATTGTTATAAAAACAGTAACACTAGCATGTATGTGTCTCATCACAGTGCAGGACTATTATTTAGCTTACACCTCAAAAACACATTTTAGGGTGCAGTTCCAAGGTGCAGAAACAAGGAGGAGGGGTCAGAGGATAGGGATCAGGTGCTTGGTGAGTGAGAGAGTCATGAAGGATGTGTGAGCTCTATAGTATGTGATGCACTGGTGCGGGGGGCTTAACTAGAACAGGAGGGTGTCTGAGTGGGTGGGTAGAGATCAGCAGGTATAGCCACATTCACATACCTGACATCTGGGGAGAAGATGCTGTTTCTGAGCCTGGCAGTACTGCAAGCTCAAATATGTATAACTTGCCCTACTTTTAGAGTCTAAATAAGTGTTGTTGTTTTTTAAAGGACATTTCACTAACTAGTCTGACAGTGTTGTTTGACCTATAGGGTGGCAAAGCCAACACATTCCTTATATTTGGTCCTATATCCATTGCTGCCATCAGCAAACAGCAGTATAGCTTTCCTGCACGTTCCTACACCAGAGAAGAGGTCTGCCAAAACAACAGGTGTTTCTGCCACCCGACTGTGACTGTGTGTTCCCAATACCTTCGCCTGGAAAGTGGCGAAGCCTCTACGGCAGCTGGAGGTGTAAAACGTCTTGCATGCGTCTTCCAGACATGGCCTGCATTGCTCCCACTTAGACTGCAGGGAGGCTTGACACTGTTCCTCTGCCTCCTCCAGCCTCTCAGTCACCTCCTTGGCCAGCTGGGCTGCCCCCTAGTGGCAGCACGGGAAACAAATATTCAAAGGAAGGAACAGGTTTTTCTTTCTTGGAAGTTATCATTTCATAATTCCATATTGACTGGCCTGTGTTTTGTCACTGCTGTGTCGGAGGGACTTCATGAGGTGCTCGTGCTTCCGCCCATTCGTCCTCATCACCTCCTCCATCTGCTTCATGCCATACAAAGCTCTGTTCACCTCTTCAGCCAGCAGCTTCTCTCCATCCAGGGACAACTCTGGCACAGGGAATATTGTGTGGGGAAGATGAGTTCTGTATGAGACAGAAACGACTCACTGCGAGAACAGGATTACTTGTGTGCATTACCTAGGGAGTGATGCAATCTGCAAGATACATCCTTTTACCGCTTCTGTAAAAGGACTTTATCAGGTCTTTATCATGGACAGGTTACAACTTACAAGTACAGATAAGCACATCTTGTTTATACAGACAATACAGTAATGTTACCTCACATTCCTTTTTCAACCCAAGGACTGCATTGAATGTGCTCTTTAACAATCAGTTATTGTATTATTATTGTATTGGAGGATGGTAGATTAAGCTATGGTTTCTACACCTGTATAGCGTACAGGTATTGTGTAGTGTGCATCCAACCCAAGTAGGGCACAGCAGCAGGACTTAAATAAATGCAGATAGTAATGTCTGTGTGGTTCTGATGTCTTCATCAGACATCAGACTATGGTTGAATGTAGCTAAATGGTATTGTTTACTCCGATGCTGAGGTCTCTTCAGCATGGTTTAGATCCATGCCAACTCACTTGCCAGGGTGTCCTCTGGGAGACGTTTGGCTAGGTCTGCAGGTGCGGCACCAAGCCCACTCAGCATAGCCACAGAAACAGCCACAGCGAGCATCACCCTCATCTTGTATCTTTGTCACAGCCCTGGGGAGGAAAATATACAGCAACAGGGATGATATTGTCCTCTTCCATGGGACTGGCTAAAAAACATACTCAGAAATGAGTGTGTTTGCTTTGCACACATATGTTCAGCCAGCTAAACAAACGGGGTGTGTGCCATCTAGTCTCATGTTAGCTTTCCGTAAATCGAATAGGATTTCAGTTGGACCACGAGTTGGTAAGCGTCATCAGAGAAAATGAACACAGCCGCCACCCACCTGTCTGCATATAAATAAGCTTCTGTCTCAATATGGTAGGTGCAGTAAGGGTGGGTGGTCTGTGTAACACAATGTGTTAAGTTACCAGTGCTTTTTTACAGTAGGTCTCAAAGTTACGAAGCAAATGTAGGACATATGGCATAATAGACGAGGTCAATGTTTATAGTATTAAAACCTCAAGAGTTCAACAGTGGATGAGAAACAATTTCTTAGTCAAATGTGTGATAGAGCTCCAAGCTGCACAATTTTTTAACATTGGTACATACACTGTTTTACCACTGTATACACCACAATATATTGTATTTGTATTCAACTTCATTTACTTTACTATGGTACACTATGAAGTATGGCCACAGTGTGAAGCTAAGCACCTGGCAAAGCCATTGGGTAAAGCGCATTAAAATGCCCATCTCAGCACATATACTTGGCAAGCTCTGCGTCTCTAAGCCATCTGCTGTGCAATCCTGCGCCATGAGGTCAGGTGACAAAAACAAAGCACAGAAAATGTTCAGAAGCTGATGTCATTCAGGATGTCATCACTGTATAGCAAGCTTGTTTTCTAAATATATAAATCCAGCACCCTAATAGTACCCTATTACAGGTTGTTAATTTGAAAGCCCTGTCCTAGTTTTGCCATGCATGACGTTATACATATAACTTGCTCAAGGGATTTACAGTAAATGGGAACAGACTTACCCCTTCCAACTGTAGGCTATTATTTAATTATATTTTGAGATAGCTGATACAATTAGGTTGGAAAATATCTAGCTGTGAAAATAATGTCTAATTGACAGCATTATACTGATATTGATACTGCATGTATCAGCAGGTTCTTTATTGTCATTACAGAGAACAATAGATGTTCACCTGGCTGATGACATGCGTGGTCCCTAGGTTACCTCAACATAGCAGTTTAATATAAAATACTAGGATAAGATACTACTACTAGAATAGGACTACAGAATAAAATACAAATTTAAATAAACTTAGTGGAAACATTCCAGGTTTAAAATAGTTGTCAGTTGACCCATGACCTCAATGGAAAACAGAAGAAAAGCAAAACAAAACATTGTTATTGTCATTGTTATTATTATTGCTATTTCAATGAAGAAAGAACGTAAATCTTACACAAGGTATGCCTTCATAAGAAACCAAGAAATACACTTACCAGCCCAATAGAAGACAACACTTATAAACACGTATAAATACAGACTGTGGTTCAATGGACAGTGGTTCTGTGGGATTCTGCCGTTTGTGCTTTGCTACCCAGGATTTATCCTATTAAGGTGACAACATAATTATGCTAATCCAGCAGCCATCACACTGTAACCTTTGTTGAGTTGATATGGGCTCTACCTGGTGGTAACAGTGGCAATTAACCTTCTTATTTCTATTCTGCTGCAGGTGTTCCTGCATGGCCTCTCTACCTTACAATGAGCATCAGTAAATCCCTCTGCTCTATAACGCAGCAGCTGTAGCAGCTGTATCTGCATCCTTGCAGCTCCTTGGCAGGGATAAGGATAGATGTGTGGAAATGTCTATTGCAGTAGAATATTTAGTTTCACCCTCAGGAAGCTATAAATACAAATGATAGACTCGTTAATGATAGACTCATTTGATAAACTTGATAGACTAGATTTGTTACATTTATTATTCTTAAAAAGTTCATTTGTCAAAGAGCATTAGATATATATTTTTTTATGTTATTAAATGTTTAAGTGTATTTGTACTTTAACACTATAGTACTTTATTTTGCACTTTTATTTAAGGAATGTGTGTTCTTCTGCCTGCTTTAGCAATTCATACTGTGAACCCTTCTGTAAATGCATTGTGTTAACCATAATACCATGACCATAATTCCTAATAATTACAATAACACATTAATGCAACCATCATCCTGTGATTTATATAGTCGCAGGTACACACTGAGATTTTAGATATTTTCATTTAAATATTAAATAAATTAAGCCATATCTCCTAGTAGTCAGCCAATAATCTCACTGCTGATGGAATGCAAAGATTGCGGGGTGATATAGGGGTTCCCATTCTTTTTCTCTTCACCGGTGCCCCAGCTCACTAGAAAAATGTGCATTATTTGCATGGTGTGACCCAGAAAATAGGGTCCTCTGCATGGGTAATAATGAGAAACAGCCAGTGCAAACCCCCAAGGTCTCTGCTTTGCTGACCCCTACAGCACCTGGTTCTTATAAGACAGAAGCTGGGCTTTGCCCATGTTCTCCCATCAATCAAACAACTGAGCAGGTGTGGTATTTTATAGCGTGTATTTATTTGCCAGAGGAGACAGAATGGAGAAAAGATGGGTTACCATAAAGCACTGCAAGGGACCGCATGTAAACATATGCAAGTGTGCAATGGCTTTAACACTCATGATGCCACTCACTGTGATGATCAAAGCATGGTGTTCCACTAAGAGATCAACATGTGCTTGCTGTTTCACAGTGTAGTGTGAGACCAGAGGTAAAACACTTCTAGGCTGGGAACCACTTGGCTTTGTTGAGCTCTGGTTAAAGGGATGTTACCTGTCCAACATATGGTTAGGTAAAGCAGCTGGGTTCACAGAACCCCACGAGGCTGACCGCAGAGAGAGAGAGAGACAGCAGAATGTTACCCTACATATGTTTATTTTGGATGTAAAATGGCTCAGATATTTTACAGCTCTAGTCATATATCTACATCCACATTTCTTGATATATTATTCTTAATTAAATACATACTTTATGGGGCAAGGGATCAGTAACATAAAGACATATATATATTGTAATTATAGATTTCTCAACATCCATGTAATATTGTATCCTGAAGTGTTACACAGAGAGACGTGTATAAGCAACTCATTTAAAACGTTTCAGTGTTCCTAGTTATAGAAGTGTGGTTGATTAAAATACAGGCCTACTTATTTTCTCCTCCTGCATATCTGTATCAGCGTCTAGTGGGCATGTCGACATACTGTGTAGCTGTAGCCTATAAGGGATTAGCGATTTTTATAAATGGGTTGGCTATTATATGCACACAAACATTTTCACAATAGAGAGATTCCCTGTAAACACTACGCTTTTGTGAACATCAATTGCCGTGTATGGGCTTCATCCAGTCGACCGGACACAATTTTGGTGCAACATGTGCGATGTGTTGCACGCACAGGTTGCACACGGGCGCATATAGCCTACCGTTTCAGAAGTAGACCTGTATAGTCTATTGTCTTGGGCCTTAATGAAGTGCACAGAAATACACAAAGATGTTCACACAAGTGCAATGAAACCCATAAACAATAGGCCATAAAAATACATTACAGGTTTTGCAAACAGCCGTAGCCTATTGTCTGCGCACATTACGGTGCAGATGTGAAGAGCACATGTTCCACCGGGCCATACAGACAGGCACAAGACTTCCTCTCACGAGAGGAGCTCCGACGTTCTCCACTTACAGCTGAAGTACTAGCGTGCGATATGCCTACATCATCACCTCAGCAATGTTCCAAACTCTTGAGAGGAGGATACTTTTGCCAAAAGTTGCACCCGCAAGATTCATAATAAGCGCCCCCTCTATTTGTAAGAGTTGATCCTCCCCTTCAGCATCTTAAGTTCAACATTGTGTCTACCTGCGTATTTCAGGGGAAAAACAATATTATGGAGTTACGGATGAAGCTGAAAAGTTTTTTTTCTGCCTAAAAGTATTGTGGATACACGGACAAAAAGGACAAAGGTGGTTTGGCACTCAAGAAATATTTTGAGCAAATGCCAATGCAATGCTGTGGATGTGACTATAAAACGACAGTTTCACAGCGGCAGAGTTCTGCAAAGCACAATGAAAGGTAGGTAAACGAATAGCCTACCCCGTTAAGAAGGTATACTGTGGGCTATGTATCATTGCTGAAATCGGGGAAATTAAGTGGAGTAATATCTTACGTTTGCTTTTATTTTATTTCCCTTTAATGTTATTTTTTTTGTTCCAGTCTAGTGCAGTCTTTCTCTGTACCGCTAGACAAGAGGAATGTAGCCTACAACTTGTGTGTGACATCTGGTTTAAATTATGTACTCGTGGGGACTTTGTTTTCGGGACTGTTTTGCATCTGTGCATATCACACACAAGCTGCTACTCTGCTGTTCACTTGTAGATACGCACGCTTAATTTAATTTAAATTGTCAAGAAAAATCGATTTAGCCTAGGCCTATCAATTTCTAGTGTGACCGTCTTTAAACCGTTATGTTAATTATTATTTCCAAACTACATTATGACAAAACCTTTTACAGGTCATAGCTTTCTTATTGCTTATATGCTTATTTGACACTTTAACAAACAATTAATTCACTGAAATATTAGGCTACCCTCTAAGAAATAGCCTTACACTGTAGGCATGCAGTCAGCTCTGCTGGTTTAAACGTCCGTTTTTATTAGGCTTGCAAATCTGGCCCCAATGTGACCCCTGAACACCATGCACCTTACTGTGCAGTTTTGTTTAAGATGTTGACAGTAGTCCTACCACAAACGCTTAACACGCAGGCCAATCAAGCTAGTGATTTACTACAATATTAATTATTAATATATATGTAGACTACTAAACATATGCAAACAACGGATAATGCCACCTAGTGGATCTCTCACAATTCTGTTAATCTGTAGCCTATTTATCAAGGAAAGTGAAAGAGAAAACTATTTCTAAACTTTAAATGACTTTATTAATATGTTTTCTACGTATAATAATTCATTTTACATGCAGCTCACATAATTTACCTTACTTTATAGCCTACTATAAATAGGCTAAATTGATGGCAGATTCTTCTAAGATGTATGTTTCTTAAAATATGGAATACATACATCATTTGTTTGATGGAAACAAAACATTGTTACAATATAGACACATTGCTCAATGTGTCTAGTTGTATTTCAAACATAATCCGTGGACTATCATTCATCAAAGTCTGACCAACAACAGATAGGCTAAATGGTATCAAATTGTTGTTATCATTGCTGGAATGGGAACACAGATTCCCTCTCAGGGAAAACCACTTACATAATTTCTTATTCTTGCATAACTCGTTATAACCAAGGGAGTTAGGCCTGTGCTATGGTCCCTCAGGTAGTTCACCACTAAATCATTGCACTATACGATTCCC
The DNA here is from genome assembly GCA_027564755.1 of Amblyopsis hoosieri. Classification (NCBI taxonomy): domain Eukaryota; kingdom Metazoa; phylum Chordata; class Actinopteri; order Percopsiformes; family Amblyopsidae; genus Amblyopsis; species Amblyopsis hoosieri. The sequence continues at coordinate 18,162 of JAODUE010009133.1, forward strand.
AAGACTGTTGGTCCCTGGATAAAGTGTGATGATGAAATGTGCTTCCAAGAATTGCTGACTAAAAAGCCAAACTAAGTTATTATGGTCACATTGCTATAATAAGACTCAGACAAGTACTTGGGAACAAAAACAAGAGTAACAATATATTTCAGAAGGCGGTGCATCTCAACACCAGCAATAGATCAAGTCAAGTAATTAGTCTGGCAACGCCATTGGATAAAAGTGTCTACTAAAATGACACAACTATAATGTATTGGTGTCATTACAGTAAGACACATACATACTACCTGTAGAGCAAATAACCATTTGTACTAACTGCATAACTTTACATCCCATAAATGGTCCTGTGTGTTCCTGTATACATCCCCTATAGTCTAGTTAACTCTAGTTGGGGTTATCTCTTCGCTCCAGTGCAGTGGGATTCCTCAGGGACTTGTGGTCTCATATAATTTTAACTGACCAAGAATAATAGCACAAAATTGTCTCAAAGTCACCTCTGTACTTTCCCACGAGCATATTAGCCACATGAAAGGAGTTTCTTTAAGGCCGCTGGAGTTGGCAGTAATGTTTTAATCGTGAAAGTCTTACTGGGACATAATGTGTATATGTTGTAAAACAAGAAATGCAATGAAAATTAGTTCAAAAAGGTGGAGTCAGTGATTGCAAGCTAATACACTTATATATAATATCTTCTCTGCGCTAGCTGCCCGTTCTCTGTGTGTGTGTGTGTGTGTGTGTGTGTGCGTGTGCGTGTGCGTGTGCGTGTGCGTGTGCATGCGCATGTGCGTGCACGCATTTTATCTGAAAATGATTATTATATATTTATAGCATTGAAATAACAGTATCTTATGGTGCACTCTAACCCTATTCAATGCAGCTCTGCTTCTATCTCCTGTGTTATCTCTGCAGACGATTTCGCTGATGAGGAGGAGGTACAGTCCTTTGGCTATAAGAGGTTTGGTAAGTCCTCAGCACTCATTAATGTTAATAATGTTAGCAGGGTGCTTTTCACGACCTTCAACCTCTTACTCTATTAGCACGGCCCCGTTTCCCCCACATACAACTCGCTTTCAAGAAATACACCTATAAGAATTGAGATGCTTTAATCTGGACTTGTTTCCATGAAAATATCAGTAGGCAGTGCCAAGAGCCAGCATCTTTGGTGTTCTGACCAGTAGGCTTACAGCAGTTAACTTCTCAATGTTTGTCTTAAATCTGCTGTATGGAAATAGTGCCAATGTCCTAAATTTTAAAACAGTTAAATGTTTAAATCTAATAGTTTGATGCTTGAAATACATACATTTAATAAAAACAGCACAATATCAGTGCTTAATGTTTTGTTGTACATTTTAACACATTTTCTGCATTGAAATTTGGCAAATTGGAAGAAAAGAAAAGCGCATTTACAATGCTAGGTAATATTCAAGCTGTTATGTTTGAATCAAATTCAGTCTTTATCACCATCCGGGTATAACAGGAACAACAATAATGAATTGCCGCTTTTGTAACCAATGGCAACATACTGCTCTGAGCCTTCTCCAAGCTTATGTGAGCGGTGGTGGAGGGATTGTGTGGACAGAGAGTGAGAAGATGAGCCAAGCGATATGAAGGTATACTGTGCTGATCATATATTTTAGTATGTTGCTACACCTACTTTTAATAACTAACGTCATTTTACGTTAGTTATCCATTGCCAATACAACACCAGTTGAAACAGGATGTTTAGATGGAAGGGTAAGAATGACCTTCTGGCTGGAAGGCCAACACCTAGCCCACTAGACTAGTCTGCCCCCCAATGGAATCCAAATGGAAATGGTAAATAAGTGGGGCCTTTAACATTAACTAGATGTTTCGGCATGTGCACTGAGACATTACGATTTCCCCCATTGTGTTCCCGTTGTGTCACCCCCAGCATCACCTCATACATGTACACACACCTCCACACTCTCACCCAACACCCTGCTGGCCCAGTGGCATGGGAGGGGAGGGTCTTGTGCAACATTCATTCATGGTGTGTGGCAGTGTGCTCGACTGTCCTGTGTGTTTTCTTTACGCCGCCAGGGATTTGAACAAGAACTCCTCAGGTTACAGTAGACCCACACAAATAGACAAAATAAACAATGCTCTTACACTAATAGCCGTTCACTGAGGGGAAAGTAAGGAGATGAATTGGATTGTTGACTGAGTTCAGCATATGCTCGCCAAGGGATGTTGTATCCCACTGAGATTATGTCCAAACCTGAGATATTGCTGAGCTATTTCCTGTGCCTATACTGTACGTTTATTCAGTGCAAACCAATACCGCGTAGGCTCAACAGAAAGACAGAGGCTGAAAGAGAGATCTGGAGCCAGAGAACATGGGGGATGGGGGAGAGAAAGAGACTGAGATATATACAGGAAAAACAGACATTTTATCAGCGCGGAGCAGATTATGGGGTTTATGCAGTTGTAGGGTTTGAGCTCCATGTCTTGGTTTCGTTGTGTCAGCAGCTCCTCAAGGACAGGAAGGGTGGGGAAGCAAAATAAATCAGAGTTAAAGGTACCCCCTTACTACAGTAAAATACAACCTCTACTTGATGAATGGGGGAGGGGCTACTCCATTGCTCTATGAGGAGGGGCCTCTACTACATCTACTGTAAATAGAAGGATATGTACAATGCCTTGCTTTGATGGATGAATGTGTTTTCCTATTTTATTTTACAGGTAATTTGTTCAAACAGCCAAACCAGCTATGATGATGTATTATACGTGTTATACAACACATCTAACATGTTGCCTCTGAACTCAACCCAATAATTGATCAAGGTTTATTTAGACACATGTGGTTATAGATGAAGACACAAGAAAGTGGCTGTTAACTCTGACCATTGACTAAAATATTTACGGCCATTGAATCATTGCTCAACTGCTGTGTTTTTTTCCCTGAATGCTTTGCTCTTTTTTGTCTGAGGAGTGGCATTCTTTGTCAGACGTATTTTTGGGACCAGTCAGCAAGTGGTTTTAATTTACAGGGACTTTCTAACTGTTTTCAGAGTGTCACTACTATAATACTAATACCCTCGTGTGCTCCTGCATGCAGTTTGTATTCCATCATTTTGATGAAAGACTGCGAGAGGGTCTTCAGCAGAAAGCAGAGAGTGTGTTGGAGGTCAGCAGAAGGCAGGTGGAGAGAGGAAAGAGTCAACTTGACAAAGGAAATTATGAAAACCAGCAATGAGGAAATGAAAATATCTAAAGATAAAAATATAATAAAATATGATACATTATATATATATGTAGTATATACAGCATACTGTATATACTGTAATGGTCCATCTGTAACCAAACCTGATAGCTTTTGTTCTTGTTTGTTATTGGTTGGAATGGTGGGTCAGTGTAGCCGTGACCACAGCTGTGTCTTCGTGTTCTGGTGGGGGGACAGTGAAAAACATGCCATGAGGTGCTCTGCTGAAGAGATTACTGTGTGTGTGTGTGTGTGTGTGTGTGTGTGTGTGTGTGTGTGTGTGGGGGGGGGGGGTTAGCTGGCTGAGGTCAACTGCAGGTCACCTGTATGAGCCCCTGTTCACCCATAAGTGCAGATGGTTATACGAACTATAAGGGACGGCTCACCTCAGCAGACATATTTAATGTGTGGACCTATAGGAGTGTGTTCATTCAGGCTGGCTGCAACTCAGTGCTGTAAGTCCTCAAGCCTCTGTATGTACTATATGAGGCCGTTACTGTAAAACGTATAGGCATGCTTCTACAGTAGTAACGTCACAATTGTATCCATAGCAACTCACAGTGAGTATAATTATGAGGAGGTAGAGGCAGGACTCGTTTGTCCGGGACAAGTAGATTTTTGAAGGGGCAAGTGGCGGATGATTTTATTTGCCCGACCAGACACGTTTAAAATACCAATTAAAATGTCAATAATAACCTTCAGTACCTTCAGTATAGGCAGGCATGTGTCACTTGTTACAAAGTTATTTGAATTACTTCTTCCCATTAAAAATAATATAGAGCATGCATAGCCCATAGCACGCATACTGCATGTCCGGGCGGTGGGCTTGGCGGAACAGTGGACATGAGACGTGGCATGAGACGGTGGAATTCCACCGGGCGCATGTGCAGTGCGTTCCGGCTCTGACATTCGGTTTTGTTACATCCTCTTGAGACGTCGTCAACTTCTACCGGGAGCATAGGCACATTGCTCATGTAGGCTTACTGGTAAGCCAGACATATCATGGATCGCGTAATCGTTTGGCTATACAGTAACCCTACTGCGATAACCGCTATACTACTGCCCTTGACATGTCACTACATATGGACCCAAGCTCTTAAACCTGGCTGAAGGCTGTCTGAAGTTGCCAGTTGGGTGTCTGTCAGTCGATGTGGTTGGTTATAATGGTTTGACTGAGGTTGGCCTAGACACCTCACCAAGACATCTAATGGCTTCAAGCTACAGAATGTGAAGGACAGCCCAGAATCTATCATGTGATAGGACGTCTCTGCCTGCATGATGAATGTTCCAGGAGCCTTTTCTTCTCAGCAGGTTTTGGCATGTCACAACAATAACACCCAAGCTAGCAACGTGCTTGGATTAAACTTTCGTTCAGCTCTCACACTGTAAGACAAGACAGGCTGAAGCAGTGCTATTTCTGCTTCAGCCCTGCTCTCACATTAATAATGAAAGTCTTATGGCTATATGAAGCGGCCAAAGTCAACGTCAGCATTTCCTGTTGTTGGAACAAAAGACAGAAGGCCAAAATGGAAGTGGATTTACTATGTTCTGTTGTAGGTTCGCTAGCTATCCACTTTCAGACCTAGCCAAGACAGAGCCATGGTGTATTTGTCACACTGGCTGTAATTATGTTGGTCTCGAACCAGTACACCCAGCAATATTATTCTTGTACTGTATGTGTGTATTTTTGTGCTTTTATTTGGGAAGATATTCAAAAATGGCTGCAGAAGTTGTACGAAGGAGGAAACCACACAGTTTTTCCATTGACTCAGGCCTGAAGTGTTTCAATTCAGGCATTTGTTTGTGTGTTCACATCTGCTGATCTGTAGCAAGGGAAAATGTTAAGTGCTGCAGTCTGTATATACAGTACACCTAAAGATTATTTGGATTACTGTAACTGATCTGTTCAAAACATGGTTCACAGCATACACACCTCTGTCAATGCGAGATATCATTAATTTAAGGAAAGGTTTGGTACATTTTAAGTACACGGACCATAACATTACCGCTTGTATAGCTTGATCATGACAGACAATTGCACTCATTCACTTTCCAGCTTATGTCTGAATCATCACTGCTGAAGCCATACATGGCTGGCAGGCCTGATGGTCTCACATTGTTTTATTGGCTGAATTTATCTGCTGAAGATAGAAGGGTGTTGAAAATAGACATGTCTTGTGGAGAAAAGATCAAGTACCGCATTCAGTCTGGGCATACTAAGATGATCACCTGACACTGAATTCTGAGGCAGTTTGGTGGTGAGCACTGCTGATTCAGTTTCTAACTGTCATTATGGGGCCACCCAATAGGCCTCACCACCACACTAAACCCAACAGCACATATGTGCATAACATAGAGTTAAAAACACTTGTATCAAACCAATAGACCGCTTAATATAGTTTTGATACTCCGGCTGAGGTTTGAGGCTTGCATTGCGCATGTAATTAAATATATTTTACCAACATGACAGAATGTGTCTCATATTTTTTGTGTTGATGCTGTGCATGGTATGGTTGGGATTAGAGCTAGGCCCTTGTTTTGTTTTATTTTTGGATAATTTCCAAGACATAGTTCTTGTACTGTGATGATATCATGTGGAAAGCCATCTTATATTCATTTTATTTTACATTAGTTTATCTTTTTAACCCAACAACTCTGTATATGGGCTTATACAATTTAAAAGTGAATAAGAAACACAGCTACACAGCAGATTGCCGCATCAAGGTTTTATTTCATACAATAAAGTCTTACATCTGTTCTTGTTTTACCAGACCTGGTAGTGTACTTCATATTCAGGGCCAGTGCATGAAGTCATTTATACCTGTACTGCAAGACCACTTTAAAGTAACCATGCTTCCTTGTCTTGGCTGTCCCAATCACTGAAATTCTGAGTAACAATACTATTTCTCTCTCTCTCTCTCTCTCTCTCTCTCTCTCTCTCTCTCTCTCTCTCTCTTTCTCACACACACTTTCTCTGTGGGCGTATACTCACATATAAAACACATTTCCACATGTGTGTTCCTCTTTAACAATGTAGATGCAGGTGCCTTTCGGGTAAAATTTTAATGTATTGTCATGGGGATATTAATTCTCAATTACAAAATGGAACCCTTGCCAAGACTACCTGTGCTCGCCAGCACTTGTTGGCGTAGCACCAGACGTAACATGACTAATAGCGCTAGTTGTTGTCTTTAACCCCGTAAAACCTGTGGTAGCATATAACTAACTCAGGACTCTAATGTCTGACTTGTGTGTGGAAAATGCTGATTGTAGCAAAACAACCTTTTTGATTTGCAACCCTTCGTCACGAATACCTTTGTTTATGAGGTGCACTGCCTGTCTTTAGTCTCTTGGTCTCTTGAGATGAAGTCAAATTACTTATTTCTCATAGGCTGTCCTCCTTTTACCAAGCACACATGGGAAGCCAGACCTATAGCTGCCACGCTCACTTGCTTCATTGGATGGTAAGCCATTCCTACAGTAAACAGCCTTTACTGTAATAAATAATAGTGGAACGTTTTCCTTCAGTGAAGGCCTGAATCAGTTGCTAGGTTCCTGTCAGAAACAGATTGTCATGGACATTTTTCAGGGCAGGGCTCCATCACAAAGCAGGGTTCCATCCCACAGTGAAATCAGTGATACCTCATGATGGGCACATGTCCATCACCATGACATGACCAAGGACTTTGTTTTGGCTAAACTCTGTAGCAAACCACCTTGACTACATATGTTGGCAGAAAGCATGAGGAGCAGGTAGAAGGCAGCTAGCGAACAAAACTTAAAGATTTGGTTCACAGATAAATTGAACAGGCACCATTTGCATAAAACAATTTATTAGAGCAAATAGATAAACGTTTTGAGCAACGTCAGTGGCATGCCAATGAGTACTTCAATTAAATGTACTGTTTTCTGGGCTCAAATCAACATCTTTCACATTGTGGGATAATCTTGACTAGGCCATCTTGTGAATGGCAGTAAATGATTTAGCAAAATAGTCAACATGAAAATCTGTGATGATATTGAACTAATGCTGCTGAAGCTGAAAATATTTGAAAGAATAGGCCTATTTGTAATCTAAATCATGTAACCAGTGTTGGCAGTAACTAGTTACTAGTAACTAGTAACTTGTTTGACAAATATTATTACAGTAACTAGTTACTGTAATATAACTTTTTTCAGTAACTAGTAGTGGAACTCTTTTATTTTTTCAAAACAGTAATAATATTACAATTATTAATCTAAGTAACTAAGTAACATTGGGTTACTTAGTTACAAGAACAATATTTCTGGTCCTAGCAAACTAATGGTTGCTCTGTCCCAATCTATTCTTTTGAACAGGAGGTGGGTGCGGGCAGTGTATCAAATGTTAACATGCATACTTTCATTTGGCTCCATGGTAACAAGGTCCAGATGCTGAAGAGGACCAGGCCCAATTTAAAGTGTCATAAACCTGCTTGGTAAAGAGTCTCAGTGGTAACTTCCCCTGTTAGAGTGTTTACTTGTCAACATTCCAGTTGGAGTACACTAAGGTGCATGGCCTTGGTAAGCCTTGGGCTGTCTGGAGCATGAACCTGATTGCCCCAGACCACCACTTCTCTACCTGATGGGACACCACCAGAGAAGTCAATGATCTTTAATGAAATTGTGTTAGAGGTGGTTCATTGCTTGTAACACCTCTCTGTGATCCAGGACACTTGTCTGGGGAGTCCCGGGTCAAAGGTTTGAGCACTGCAATGTTCTCAGATTAATAGAACATTATGTAACTTACTTTATATGTATGCCTAATTATTTTACATTGTAATCAAAATATTTACACAGAATCTGAAATGTTTTTTCATTTTTTTCATTTAACTCTAATACGTTTTTGTCACATGATAATATAGGGAAGTTACTGTAAACTATTAATGCTGTATATTAGTCATAACTAAACAGAACACAGTATGCTAAATAATAATAACTCTTTACTATAAAGTATCTTTGTAAAATAACTCACATTTTAATTCATTCAAAAAATGTGCTATTTATGCCCAAACCTTCCTGGTGCAAAGCAAAAGCTGCGGTAGCCTCATTCTTTACTGTAAAATAGTGTTAACATGCCATACAAATGTTCTACACATATAAAATGGACTGGTCTGTTCAGGCTTTAAGTGTGTTGCCAGGGACATTTCCACTGCCAACCACTCTGGGCACAGAGATCAACTGCAGGTACATACAAGGAAAAATAAAATGTTCTTTTGACTCAGAATCCAAATGAAGTACTGTTGCTTAAATACACCAGAATGAACTATCCCATGAACTATCCCATACTCTCTCTTCCTTTCCCATCTATTTGTATTTTTCTCAACTCGTGTGTCTATCCCTCTCCTGTCTTTAACGGCTAGTATATTGTTTCTCACCATATCCTTTTTCCTGTAAGAGCACACATTTCAATTCCGGAGTTACAGTACGATGTTTTCCTCTGACAGCTCTTATTAAGAAACCCATAATGCAGCTCCATGTAGGTTCGTCTCGATTAATTTACCTGTTGAGCATTGTGTGGCCAGATCCCAACATGTCGATTGGTTACACGTTTTGGCTTCCTTACAGATTCTGCTGGTTTTCTGGCCCAGAATACTTTGCACTGTGCCAGGTGGTTTAAGTGTGAGGTTTTATTTTGCCTGAGGTAGACTATAGTGTACATGTGTCAGCAATGTTAATGTTTTGTGATATTTCAGGCGCAGAGCGAGAGGCCACAAATGGTTAGTATAATGTGTGCATGTGTGTCTGTGTGCATGTTCCATCTCTGCAGTGTTCCTGCTGGAACATTCCCACAAGCATGCATACTTACACTCTACAGTGTGCCATGCTCTTGACCCCCGAGCCATTAGACTATCGCTGCTTGTTTACGTGGGGGTGCTGGTGTGCTTTAAGCAGCAGGTGGTCTGGACTAGTCGGGGGGGCCTCTGATGTAACTCTCTACACTGGCTCCCAACATGAGGTCCTTTATATCCATGTCTAGGGCCATGGCTGGGCCCCTCTCAGGCAGTCAGCCGTGATGTTTTCACAGATGTCCAAGGCCTGGAGGCCAAGGCACTCCTCCCCCCACTTCCCCAACCCCAGTGGTCTGGCCCGCCCCTGACAGAGCGAGAGTGTGGGTTCAGTCAGACAGAGTCAAGCTCAGCGTGAATGACTTGACTAGTTACACGCTGTTTGGACAAAAAGTCTAGCAACGGAGTCAGACCTGTGGAGCTATTAGGAGGACCCAAGACTGGCGGTGGAATGTCTGGAGTTCCTCCTGGAGGAAGTAATAGGATTTCTTGGCCACAAAATCCTCCAATATGACGCGGCCTATTCCTGTCCCGTGGCCACAGGTGCCCCATGGATCTGGATATGTTTTGAGCCATTTCCTCTGTAGCATGAGATATAAGTTGATTTACATTTTGCCGGCTACACAGAGATTTCTGACCAATCATGGCCTCTTTTCCTTAACTTATTCATGGACTCTACCTTGCCTGTCAATCACATGAATGCACACACAGCTACAACAGGTTTTTTAAATGGGCTTCGCAACAGCAGATAGCAGTTGAAATGTTTCCCAAGATATCTACAGCAGCTTATGTCTTGTGTCTTGGTATCCATCGGTGCTCTAGCTAATTTTAAACATTCTGATTTGGTGAGATTCAAGTCAAGTTTATTTATTTATATAGTCCTATACTTAATCACATAACAGTATCCATCTCAAGTTAAAGAGATGCAAAAGTGGCTATAAAATGAGGAAATATTGCCAATATATTGCAGAGGGGTATATGTAATATACATCAACCAAATAAAGAATAAAAATAATAATAATAAGTGTGTCTACAGCATGACAAAAAACTCTACATTCAAAGGGCTGAATGGGCATGGTCAAAATCCCCCCCCTTACTCCCTCCCTCTTTTAACTCTAGGCTAAAGGTAGTTATAAAGGCTGCTGGGCTTCTGAAAATGGTCGCTGCACACTTACGTGCATGTATTTATCTAACCAGCAGCAAAGCAAGTACAGTACAAAGTTCTTTGTACTTTGACAGTACAAAGCAAGTACTGTCATGACTTTTCTAATAAATGGTAGCAATTCTTAAATGGAAAGCAGTTCGGCAAATAGAGGAAGTTTATCGTGACCAATTTAGTTTTTATAGTCCAGTAGCGCCATGACGTCCCTACGCTACAGGTAACTCCACCCAGAAAAATCGCCAGACAGACAGAAATTGACATAAATATAGTGAATATTTTGCTAAATTAAAGTTGATTTTCATAATTTATTGGTGTTTATAGTAAGCCTATATATCATTTAATTACATTTTAAGACTTAAAATGACGGATTTTCCTTGCCTATCTCTTTAAGGGTAGCCAGTCCAGCCGTATGCAAGGACGTTTGATTCAAATGCATTAGCATCACCTGTATGACAAACACTTTTTAATTGAGGGGTACCACTCTGATACTGAAGTTAAACTGTAACTTGTGAGCTGAGGATGGTATCATGTTGTCTGCCACTAGTGTCATACTAAGCACCACCATCTCACACCAAAATAAATGCTTTGTGGGTCACACAAATTGCGTCCTGACCGGCTATGAAAACCAAGAACAGGAGCTCGATGGGACCTTTAAAGGATTAGCCATAGACCATGCGAGTGGCCAACTGTACTACTGTGCTGAGGGTGGCTTTGTGGTGTTGAATATGAGGAATTCTCTGCAGTATGGCTAACACGTGTTGAAGTTGTTTAAAGCAAAGAAGGCCTACTCTTTCAGTCAGTGAGGCTCGTTGCATATTCATGAGAGTAAATGTTTTCAATTCACACTTGGCTCAAGAGAGCCACAGCATGTCATATTTCTAAACAAGCAGTACTGAACTCAAAGCAAGAAAACAAAAATATGTCACTTTAAAACAAAACATTGGATTTATCTTTCATTAACTCTCCAATTCACAACATCCATCAGGATATCTCGCAGCATTTTTATGTTTGAATGCAATATGGTGTTAGGCACTGTACTTTGCCTTGTGTTTCTGAGTCTGACCAACAACTTGTGCTCTTTGTGATTTCTTGCAGGCATCCAGGAAGGTACAGAGTGTACAAAGTGTAAAAATGACTGGGCGTTGAAGGCTGCTATCGCAGCTCTCTATGTGCTGTGTGCTCTGCTCACCATTGCAGTGGCTGTTCTTGGATACAAAGGTGAGTCCCTATATCGTCAACAGCTTGCAACGACTTTGTCGTTCATCTTTTTGGCCTTTGTTCTGATAAGAGTTTTCTTAACAGCAGTTGTAGCGCTTCGGAGAAAGAATATATGATTATTCATACAAGCTAGTCAGCCATCATGCAAAAAGCAGACATTGAGTCCAAAAGAGTATTATGTAGACTCGCATACATTATTTAATTTGCTTATTTATTTCACATTACTCAAGCACATTATGCCAGTGATGACATAGCATCTCTGCAACAAAGGAAGCAGTCTATATTGTAAGTGTTTAGATGTTTTAACCACACAAGAATGTATCCACTGGATCCCTTCACACAAGTTCATCAACAATAAGCCCTTATGAGCTCCTCTGGGGGCCCATAGCTTTCTTTCTGACTCATGTTGTGGTTGTCCCAAAAAATACATCTTCTTTCCCCTACTACCTCACTCTTTCCTTAACCGTAGAAACCAATGTTTTTGCAGCCCTGTTTGCTACTGTTTTAACAGTTAAAAAAACAACAGACAAAGCTAGAGAAATAAGAAATCTACAGTGTTAAAGCAGTAGCTCATGTTTGACTGAATTAAATATTAAATGCTTTGCTGTAAGGAGATTATCTATTACTTTGTTAGGTGGGGGCATATATTGTTTATGACCATTTATATTAAATATGTTATCAGATTCTATCAGATTCTTATTTTTCAGCATAGCATGAAAACATATCATAAGGAATTGTATGCATTTATTATTAATCTGAATGCACAAGTGAATAAACTAATACAAGCCAAAATGCATTCCAACACGTATTATTGTCCCAGAGAATTTCCCTCTCTCTCTCTCTCTCTCTCTCTCTATCTCTCTCTCTCTCTCTCTCTCTCTCTCTCTCTCTCTCTCTCTCATTCATTAATGGCAGAACAGAACATTGGATATGTCTGAGAATTACTTCTTAAATAGAAGCTCCCTTGACCTCATCTGTTGTTTACAGCATGTGGCTGACAGTTTTGAAGGAGAAGACGGACAAAATGTGTTATTTAACATCATCCTTGCATGTTCACTGTTTGTGGTTGCTCTTAACACAAGTTTACATTATACAGAAATGTTCCACTGGCACAGGAGTTGATTACAAACATTATCTCAATGTAATGGATTTTGTGTATATTCACAATATAAACATCTCTAAACAGATGCTAATAAATGATGCTATGTAGAGACCCATATTTCATGAAGTCTGAAGTAGAAAATCAGTGTTAGTATAAGTATCGGTGTGAGCCTCTGCATGACGCACATGGGATTTTGATGGTTTGGGTGTAATGTCTGCCAGATGACCATGCAACTTTCCTTAATAACAGATTTTATGGATTCAATTTACAAACCACAGGTTGACAAACAAAAGTGTTGATTCGTGAAGTTTAAAATGAGTGACAGAGTATGTCTTCTGTTCTAATTTGCTATATGACCTGTTTATGAGTATGGACTGTGGATTAAAATATCTCACTATATTCATCCACACTTAAATATTACCGTGTCTGAATGTCATGTTAAATCATAATATAGTCAACTACAGTTGAGGAATAATTCAGGTCAAATAAATATATATGGGTTTATATGGCATGTTACCAAAGCCTCACTCAACATGTTGTTGGGCTCCAATATAACTCTATTCAACCCTGTGACTCTTATGAAGTAGTTTTTTTAACGGGACCTTAGCAATGTTTTTTACTAAGAGTATACATAAAAATGAATAGATAAAAAGCATATTAAATGTGTTCTCACTTTTAATTAGAGATCACATTGCTTTCTCCACACCTGTACAGTTTATGTTGGTGATGCTGCATGTACAACACTTGATGGCAGTATAAACTCTAAGAAACCCTCTTAACAGGTATTTCAGGAATACAATCTTATTCCATTTTTAAAATTGATTGGCTAAGATTTAGAGGGAGCAGAGGAGAAGCTGTAATACATTTAGTGTGAATGAAATCCTATATGTTAAATAATTTAAGACCAGTTATTCTCATTCTTCTTAAAATGTACAACATTTCACATTTTCAGTGTGTGTGTGTGTTTGTGCGTGGGTGCATGGTTGTGTGTACATACACGTGTATGTGTGTGCAGGAGGGGGTCTCCGAGTTATGAACTTATTTTTGTGGACAATGGATGTGAAAAGCTCAGAGACATTGCTATAAGCAACCAATAACAATGTACATAACAAGGAAATGCATACCCATACATTTATAGCAAAAACAAAACGTTGGGGTTCACAAGCTGCTCCCATATACTGTAGCTCATGTTGTTCTCATTTGTCCCAAGAGCCTGTTTGTGTTTCATGTTTTGCAACATCTGGACTGATAACAATGAAAGCGTTGGATGTACTCCAGGCATGTTTTCATAACGTTTGGTCAACCCCATGCAGATAGAAAAATACTACAGAAAGGAGAGAAGAAAACAAATATTGCTCAGATAGCATAATTGAATGTGTAACTGCTTTGTGCAAATCCAGACGCTCTAAATATATTAGGACAATAATGGAATTATTTCTAAATATTAGCTCAGTCCTTGATAATGTATGATGCATATGCATCTGGAAAGACAATGTGCACTACACCTTGTTTCACATGGAATATAAATATTGTATATTTATGAACGAGGAGAGGTGACATGATCATACATATCCACCCTCTAGTGTCTAAAATAAGTTGGGCACACTGGCTAGATGTTTGAGAACAAATATGAAATATACACTGAATAAGAATGTAGTTGCTGTGTTTTATTAAATTCTTAAATAACTATATTTGTTTAATATGTTAAAGAGATGTGGTTATAAACACCAGAAATATTCCAAGTATATTGCAAAGGGGTATATTTAACATTCACCAGCCAATTACCTAATAAAACCAAAAAGTGTTAGTATTGTGTAAGTGTTATATTCTTAGGACTCAGGGCTGAATGGGTGTGATTGTAATTTATAGAGAGGAGCAGTAGCTGTCAAAGACAGCTCATGGCCACATTCAAACTTTAGAAAACCAAGGCTAATTAATTTCCCATTCCCAAAGACGTGCATTTCTCGCATTGGTTGTGCTGTCTTTAAAGGTTAAGAAATGTCATCACCTGCTACTAAACGTTACTGTATCAATACTATTGTCTCTTGTTTCTGTTTACCATTAAACCAACCCGTGTGCCTGCAGCATGACGTGCTCACAGTCTCTTTGCTTTATTAATTATCAGTGGTCCAGAGAATGGATCATGTGTCCGAAGGCATGCAGAACTACGGAGGCAAGATCTACGCTGTGGAAACAGACCTGAAGAGACTAGGTGAGAATACAGACTGGATTTCAACTCTACAGTGGTTCTTTTTATGCACAATAACCAGTAATGAAAGGGACAGCTTATCAATGTTATCTCCGTCCACTGTATTGAATATGGGTCTCCTTGTCAGATGACCAGACTGGAGAGAAGTCAGATAATGCTACAACAGAGATCCAGGCCTTCAAATCGGACCTCCACAGCATTCAGAGCCGACTCAACAACATGTCCCAGAGGACGAGCAGCAACCAGGCCACGCTGGATGAACTGCAGGCCACGGGAGAGGACGCGCAAAGCGGCCGCGTCTCCCTGCGGGCCGCCCTGAGCAGCAACGCGGCGTCGCTGCGGCTGATCAACCGAACGCTGGCCTCGTACGGCAACCTCATGGAAGACCTGCAGACGGACACAACGTGGCTCCAGTCACAGCTCCAAGGCCAGGCCCGGGAACAGAGCCATGTGCAGGTCAGTATCAACGCCCTGAACATCACGCAGGCCCAGCAGCGCAGCCTGATCAGCGGCCTACAGAAGACGGTGGAGGACACCAGCCAAGCCGTGCAGAAGCTGAAGAATGACTACCTGGGCCTGCAGCAGACTGCCAGGCAGACCCAGGCAGACGTGCAGTGGTTGAAGGAGAAGGTGAAGAACCTCCAGGTGTTCGCAGCCAATAACTCGGCGCTGGCTCAGGCCAACGACGACGATCTGGAGCAGCTGGCCATGCAGCTCGGACGGCTGGTCAGTTGCATCCAGAACACCACGGCCGTGACCGAGGGTCACGACCAGAGCCTGAGGGAGCTGGTGGACAACCAGCGGGACCACGATAACGCCACCTCCGGTAGGTTTGACCACATGGAAGCCCGACTGGACAGACAGGAGGCCGACATGAACCGCGTGACAGGAAACGTGAGCTTCGCCTCGCAGCTCCTGGGCGTCATCGGCAACGACCTTAGCGGCTTGAGGTCCTGCGCCGAAACGGTCATGCGTCATTCAGAGCTGATACTGGGCTTGAACAGCAGTATGGCGGAGGCCAAGGCAGAAAGCAACCAGGTCCGGACCCAGCAAGATGTGCTGGCAGCCAGGCTGGACAAAGAGGTCAACAACCTGTCTGTGGTCATGGAGGAGATGAAACTAGTGGACAGCAAGCACTCACAGCTCATCACTAACTTCACCATCATGCAGGGTAAGAGGGCTACTACTACTACTGTTGACACAGGCCAATTTATCGTTAGCTTATTTACTTCCTTGGATTCTTTTAAAGTGAATCTATATAATAATAATAATACATTTTATTTAGGACGCCTTTCCAAACACTCAAGGACATCATACTGTACATCATACTGTACTGGCCTACAAATACAAAGATATAAAACATTTGGCTGAGACATACTGTATATACTATAGTAATAAACATTTGACAAAGGCAGGAATGTATATATTCTAGAAACAAGACACATTTAAACAAATATATATACAAAAACAAATAATAATACATGCTTGTTGGGAGGTCAGGGGAGTCAAGTGACAGTGGAACAAAGGGTTACACGTCATAGGCAAAGAGTTTAGCAAACGAGGTGACTGGTAGCATGTCGTATGTGCAGTGGAAGGGCGTTCCAGAGTCTGGGTGCAGAGCAGCTGAAGGCATGAGCCCCTATGGTGGAGAGGTGGAATGGGGGGGTCGCGAGAAGGTCATGAGGAAGAGCTAAGCGTTCGGGAGGGAGTATATGCCAGGAGAAGGTCAGAGGGGTAGAAGGGAGTCAGATTGTGGAGGGCCTTGTATGTGAGGAGGAGAGTCAGGAAACCAATAACGTTGAAGCCGAATTGGAGTGATGTGAGGATTCTGGCAGCGGAGTTCTGAACTAGTTGGAGGCGATTGATGTGTTTGGTTGGGATGCCAGAGAGAAGAGAGTTGCAGTAATCCAGACAGGAAGTGACAAAGCTGTGGATGAGGGCTTCGGTGCTTGAGTACTTGAGTGCTTTTCGAAGGTGGGAGGAAGATGCCCAGGTGGTGGTTTTGATGTGTGATTCGATTGAGAGGGAGTTAACAAATGTGACACCATGACTTTTCAGTTGTTGACAGGTTATATGACTTTCTACCACTAGATGTCACACTAAGCGCACCAGCATCTCAAAGTAAAACTAACGCCTTGTTCACACTGCAATGTGCGTCATCCGGCGCAAAGTACTCTCATTCTGCTACTTATGGCAGCGAAGTAGTCATGGCAACGTATGATTAAGGTCTCATGGTCGCTATGTGTAAGCACTATGATAAGACTGCTGATTGTTATCATGATCAAGTAGCTGAAACAATGCTTGGTTATGGATTGCAGCTGTACATTTAATAATTAACGGTAAACATTTTATTAGGCATATTTTGAAACAGTACAATAGTGCAAAATATTCACGTTGTCACGTTCTACTGGAATTAAACATTTATGTAAAAAAAAAACTAAAAAAAAAAACATTTATGTAAGAATGGGTGATATACTACCACATATTTAGATGTTTTTGCTGCGACTTGCTAACTTCCGGTTAAATGAACGGAGCAGGCTGCAGCGAAGCCGACGCAAAGTTAAAAACAGTTCAAAGTTCGCCCTGCTAAGGGGCCTTCCGATTCCACTCCGTCGAGGCGGTCTTCATTGAAATGAATGACATCCGGCGCAAAGTAATGGAGTGCATGACGTCAATGTGAACCAAACGTAATGCTTTGTGGGCCACACACACACATACATGCACTAACATGCACGTGCGCGCCATCTGCCCAGATATGAAAACAAAGAATAGAGCTCAGATTACAATACACACAGAGTGTGATTTTATCAATTAATAAATAATTAATGAATACACTATATCTTTACATAAAACATTGCTGTTTGCTGCTGTATTATTCGTATATTAATGTCAGACAAGATTAAAATGTAATCATGATTAATCGCTTGCTTTACGTAATAAATTGCGATTAATAAATCACATATTTTTACTTGTTCAATTTTTTACCAACAGTGTTATATTTTTGGTTAGGGTTAGATACAGTATGGACAAGATAGTATGTCAGCTTTATGCAAAAGTTTGTATTTCATTTTAAAATAAAATAAATACAAACATAGGTATAAAGATGGCAAATCTTGTTTAATCATGTCTGACAGCCATAGTTTAAATACATTTAAATAACATGACGTTGTCTTGCTGATGTGTTTGTTTAGATTTGATATAGTGTTGCATAGTAGATACTAGTGTACGGAAAGGAGCTAATGTATCCCATATAAAGAAGCTCCTTCTACCTTCATCTTACTGCTGACTCAGTTCTCTCAGCTCTCATACTGTATTGCTTTGCATCTGCCATGTTTCAGGTCCCCCAGGCCCACGGGGGCCCAGAGGTGACAAGGGACCCCAGGGTCCAATGGGCCAGTCGGGACAGAGGGGTGAAAAAGGCGACACGGGGGTGGCGGGGATGCTGGGCCCTAAAGGTGAAACGGGTTCTGCAGGACCCACCGGAGAGTCAGGTCCTAAAGGAACAGTTGGTTCCCGAGGCCTTCCTGGCTCCAAAGGATCCAGAGGGTCTGGAGGTCGGCCTGGTTCCCCTGGCGACAAAGGCGAGTCTGGCATCCCAGGCCTCCCAGGCAGGGATGGACAGCCAGGGCCTCAGGGAGCACAGGGGCCACAGGGACCCATAGGACCAGCAGGGCCTCCAGGGTTAGTGGGACCTCGCGGGCCTGTGGGACTGATTGGACCCCCTGGTCCCCCAGGGCTGCCGGGGCTCACTGCGTTCCAGCCTCATGTCCGTCAACCCATTCAGAACCCTCAACCCCTTCAGCTCACCCAGCGCTCTATACCCACCCAGCCCACCAAACCAGCAGTAGCATCACAGGTGCTTAAGAGGGTTCAGCCTCCTGCCGACACACCCTTAGGGACTGGTGAGTCAAACTACGATGCAGGTACTGTACAGGGATCATTTCCACCAGTGTTGATACATCTTAAATGGTGTTAAATAGCAACCTAATTTGTTTCAGCCTGTCCGCCACAGTGGAAACCGTTTGGAAACAGCTGCTACTACTTCTCGAACTCGCAAAGGCTCAATTTCAATGAAACCAAAGCAGTTTGCACCAACATGACATCTCATATGCTCATTATCAACAACAATGAAGAACAGGTAGTAAAACTAAGACATTAATACAACGTTTTATTATTGATATCTTAAACTGAAGTAGCTAAACCATATTCAACCAGATTGGCGAAGGGGGTCCATAACAAGTGTGTGTAGTGTTTAGTTGGAATAAAACATAGATTTTGATGGTGTGATGAAAAACACTATTTTACTGTAAAACAAAAAAAAAATGCAAATTGACTCCCTGAAACCTTTTTCTTGTTTTCTTGTAGCAATGGGTTAGAAAACAGATTGGTGGGAGGGGCTATTACTGGCTGGGACTGACCGACTTGGAGGAGGAGAACATCTGGAAGTGGGTTGACGGGACCATCCCCATTTTCACGTGAGTTAGCCTGCTGATTTGGTCGAATACGTTGTGTTAAAGTACATAAATACCTGTCATGACATCAATTAATTTAATGTGGAGTCGTGATTGCTAGATGTTGTGCGTGTGGTTGGTGTTGCAGGAAGTGGAAGCCAGGCCAGCCTGATAACTGGGCTCATGGCCACGAGAAGGGGGAAGACTGTGCTGGCCTCATCCATGAGGCTAACTGGAACGATTTCTTCTGCACAGACCGTATTGGCTTCATTTGTGAACGGACCTCTGAATGTCAGTACCAAATATCTGTTGATGCTCTAACACGTCTGTCTCATTTCACAATCTTGATAAATCTCACATCTGTATAGCCTAGTTATGTTATTCAAGCTACTGGTGCTACAGTGTAAAACTATATAAGCATGGAATCAAGTTATGCATCTTTATAAGGTTTTTTTTTCTTCTTCTTCCTTAGTGAAAGTGCCTGTTTTATAACACCTGCCTATGAAAATGTGACCTGTCTGAAGATCTGAAGAAGAGATAGAAAAGCTATGACAGTGAAGAAACTGGAGATGGACTGAGATAATACAGGACCTTAATGAAGCACCCCTCACATCACTATGACTAGGACTGGTATTTGTATCACTGATTCAAAGACACTTTGCTTGAAGTGCAGACAGAATAATGCACATACCTAGCCCCCACCACCATCACTACTGTTGTCCTGATTGAATATTTGTACTGATGGAATAAAGAGAATATAGTCACTTCCTTCAGTTGTACTAAATGCTTAGTGCAGCTTCTGTTGTATAGTTGTTTGTGTAAATATTATTTTACAAAATATAGTGTTGGTTGGATAGAAGTTATGGAGACAATCATGTTAAATTGTTTGTTATATTTTACTTATCAGTTTTGATAATCATAAAATCCAAATAATTGAATACCAAAGCAGAGAAATATTCTAATATTAATAAGTGGCACTATTTTATAATATAGCACATATTCACCATTATGTTAAGTGAATGCAACTCAAAACCTAAGGCAAATCAACTGCACTAAAATAAGTTCTATGCACTCACTTTATTTGGTACAAAACTGTACCTCTGCCACTGCAGCCTTCTGCTTCAACTTGGAGTGTTTTTTTTTTTTTAGTCAGGCCCTACTATCGCACCTTTGTGTCAGCTTGAACCAATCTGGCCCTTCTCCTATATACTTTCTCATTATCAATATGTGTTCACCCACAGAACTGCCTCTCACTGGATGTGTTTTGTCTCTCACACTATTCTATGTAAAATCCCATTAGATATGCCCAGCTGGCATAATGAGTCCATCAAATGCATTTGTTTTGGTTTGAACAACAACTGAACCTCCTGACTATCAAATCTGCATACTGTTATGCATGGAATTGCTGCCAAATGACTGATTACATATTTGCATTAACAAACAGGTGTACAAGTTTACCTAAAGTGTATAGCCTACTGGTTATTCTGTATGTTCTGTGCTTTTCTGTATTGTTTTTCTTTTTTTTGAGAAACAGAAGTAGACATTACAATTATTTCTAATGGCAATTTTAAAGCATAGTTATGTTAGCTAAACATTATGTATTATGATTTAGCAATCATATAATTATTTGTTAATTCCACCAATAACAATATGGCTAAAAATATTTTGCATAGTTTTAATCAACTTTCATTTCTGCTTGTATGATTGACCTTATACAAATTCACAGTAGGCTAACATATTTATATTGAGTATCTTGAAGAATCAAAATTTACCAGGTTTCAATGGATCAGCCCAGCACAATTTATGACAATAAAATGGAAAATACGTAACTATACCCATGTGTCAATATGTCTATCTTAATTAATTATTATAAAATGATACTGTGTCTCATGAATTCATCAAGTACTGAAGGTATAAAATAATGTATTCACTCATTTACCGGTAGGCCTGTTTTTTTGTTTATTTAAGGTTTAATTAATCCAACAAGACATCCAAGAGTTACTTCTCTATGAAAGCGTCACGTGATGTTCCAAACCTGATGATTACATGTTATTTTTCACGGACCATATTAGGACGGTATTTAACTTCTCTAGCCATCCGTCAACCGGTGGATCACATTCTTATTAACACAGTGAAATATTAACACAGTGAAATACTACTAGGCGTTTCGACTGTCTAGACTGGAACGTTTATTTAATTTACCCAGAATGCTTAGCTTGTTGTCGTCTGGTGAAGGAGTGACAGTGTAGGTTTTGCTAGGCAACGTTAGCAACACTTGACGCAAGTAAGTTATGCATTATATTGCTTGAAATAATCTACAAAGGGAGACAAATACAAGCGAAGAAGGCGTAATCTGTTGTTAACACATCGGCGATGCCTCTCTTCACGACGAATCCATTTGACCAAGATGTTGGTGAGTTGAAACAAATGCCTCGTTAGCTGTGCTAGCGGCTAACTGTAGCATGCTAACTTATTGAGCTGTGATGATTGAGCATTGTTTGTGGTTTTCAGGTTTGCCAGATGTGTCCATTCAAACATTAAGTCTGACTGGTTATCTAGACGTACTGCTTAACTTGTCATCACCACTCGTATCATCTGTTGAGTGTGCTACTGTGTATTATTTTCTACTACCGGTACGGCTATTTGTGTCTACTTTAATTTAAAGTCTACACAGGTGGCTAATTGGAAACCCCAACGTATCAATACTAGTTCACACGGTGACGCTGTGTTTTGTATTGTATGCCAAGTGTAGTTGGTTAAGCAGTATATCTCGTATATTAATTCACTACAAAATTAGGGATGTTAAAGCAATTTGCACAATCGTGGTTGTTAACATTTTAGTTATTTTATTAGACAGGTTTTTATCCACAGAAACTTCCAATGAAAGGTATATTTGCCCATAGAGAGCTGAGAAGTTCATGCGTTATCCTACGCACAGAACAAGTTCTTGACATATAGCACATATTCGTATAGCTAAGTGCTATTGCTACCGGTAAATGCCTAATTTGTAATGCACATTACTGTACAACGATTAGCTAAACATCTTTACCAAGTAGGCCTACATAGAAAATGTCACAACCGCCTATTACTAATTTGTAAATATAATGTGTGGTCTTGCAATGCAACTGAAAGTATGCAAGTATACTTATGCTGATACAGTTAGTTATTTATTATTAATTCATTAATACTTATGTAGTGTTACAGGTACTTGGAAAAAACTGTAACTGCCCTAATTTGTTTTTGCATTAAACTCTACTATTGCTGTGTGATACAGCACCAAGCTGTGCACATTGACCCTTCAGAAATGTACTTAAGTTGCCTTTTCACATTTGTAACAAGAACAACATCATGTGCCCCACAGAGAAAGCCACCAGTGAGATGAATACGGCTGAGGACTGGGGACTCATTTTGGACATCTGTGATAAGATAGGGCAGTCTCGCACTGGGTTAGTAATACATGTGTTGTGCTGTTTATCTTTATGTTTTACCACTTACCAGACATCTCCTGAAGATCATTTAGAGTATTTCTGAGGTAATGTTATGGCTAGAGATGAAGAGCTTTTGAATACTAGGGAAACAAGGAAAGGAATGCAACATTGGAAAAATAATATTGAATAAATAGTTTGTGGGGAAAAATATATTTACAATATTTGTCCAGATGAACCAAAATGTCCTCTACTTATTCAAGATTTACATATAATCCCCATAGACATTTGATGCCTTGAATTATTTATTGTTCCAGGCCAAAAGAATCCCTCCGCTCGATCATGAGAAGAGTCAACCACAAGGACCCCCATGTTGCCATGCAGGCCCTGACAGTAAGCTGCTCTATTGTGTTTAACTGTTTCCAGGATGTTTCACGCCACCAGATTGGTCCAGATTCGTTTGCATTAGTGTAAATGTGACATGATAAAAATGCATGTTCAGTTGTTGTTAAAAAGTAAAATGTTTGCACCACTTGTTCCTGCAGCTACTCGGAGCTTGCGTGTCAAATTGTGGGAAGATCTTCCACTTAGAAGTGTGTTCGAGGGAGTTTGCCAGTGAAGTCAGCAATGTTTTAAACAAGGTATGTAATTGCCTTTCTGATTCTCTCTTTTTATAATTCTTCTGGTTGCATAACACTGTTTTTGTGAGTGCTCTTGGGTCAGGCTACACATGTACTCTTGTTTGTCTACAGGGCCACCCCAAAGTGTGTGAGAAGCTGAAGGCCTTGATGGTGGAGTGGGCAGAAGACTTCCGCACTGATCCCCAACTCAGTCTCATCTCGGCCATGATCAAGAATCTACGGGAGCAAGGTGTCACCTTTCCTGCTGTAGGCTCCCAGGTAGGGGTGTGTGGGCGTTTCTCTACTTAAGTGCAGGGTTTTGTCAGGATTCATTCCATACACTGTCTGAAATGTGGAAAAACAAAAGCAGACTGTTTGTTAGTGCTGTGTTGTTGTGGTGGTGGTGTTGGTGGTGGTTGTTGTTGTTGCTCAGCAGTGGGACTGTCGTTGTTCACAGGCAGCAGAGCAAGCCAAAGCAAGCCCTGCTCTAGTGGCCAAGGATCCTTCAACCTCTACAAATAAGAAGGAGGAGGAAGACCTGGCCAAAGGTAAAGCCACTTCTGTTTACATTTGAGCACTCTCGCTACACAGAATTACTAAATTTGAGAGCATAAATCTAAAATAAAACTCTCTCTATATCTGTATGTTTTTATCTCTATGTGTCTGTGTGTGTCACTGTTTGTATCTCTCTCTGTCTGCCACTCTGTGGGTCTCTGTATATCTATTTCTCTGTGTGCGTCTCTTCAGCCATTGAGTTGTCCCTGAAGGAGCAGCGTCAGCCCCAGACCTCTCTGTCAGGCCTGTACCCCAGTGCCTCCAGTCTGCTGTCTTCCAACAAGGCGGACGGCAGGAAGGTCCGAGCCATCTATGACTTTGAGGCTGCTGAGGACAACGAGCTCACGTTCAAGTCAGGAGAGATCATCACCATCATGGATGACAGGTGATGCGTGCGTGTGTAGCTGACTTAGGCCATGGGGTTGGACGTACTCAGGCAATACCCGGGCCGTTGAGGAGAAGAAAACAGTTTTCTGTGTTCACAGCTGATTAAATATGCTCTCACAGCATATTGGATCTGGCGTGGTCCCAAAATGTAAAGCAGTCAGCTTCCATCTGTGTGTGCATCTGTTTTAAATAGATTGCCTGTCCTTGCAGTATAGCATGAAAATACTAACCAGCTCACCAACACAAAATATACACTTTGATGCACCCAGTTAAAATGGCATACTGAGAGGCTCCAGTACTGAAAGAAACAGCTCTACCTTTTTGAAATGTCTACGCCCTTATCAGCCCCTTATGCAAGTCTATTGCTTGTCTTTCATCCTCTGTCTCTCTCTGTCTCTACAGCAGATAGATACTGCTGCAATATGTTGGTTTCTCACACCTGACATCTGTGTGGTTACAGTGACCCCAACTGGTGGAAAGGGGAAACGTACCAGGGAGTGGGGCTGTTCCCCTCAAATTTTGTCACTGCTGACCTCACCGCAGAGCCTGAGATGAGTGAGTGTATATACATACAATTTCCTGCTACCCAGATTACACATTTACATGTACCAATGAATGTAAATGTGTGTATTTAACCAGTGGTTAAATTGACAAACCAAGTACGTTCAACAAAAACAAGAGCAAACAGTATATCACCAAAAGTATTTTGTTTTTTAAAGCCTTTACTTTAGGGTAACCACACGGGTTGATTTCTATTAATTAATTAATTAAGACCTAAAGACCAATGCCCACTATATACTTCCTAACACCTGAGGGTTTTCTTAAACTTCACAGAATTGTCAATGTACTCTAAAATCTTTTTCTCAGTCTCTAGCAAATAAAACATGAAATAAATAAAGCATTTAAGAGCTAAACATTTGGCTTTAGTTGGAAATGATTTGCCTTTGCCCTGCTGGTAATCATTAACATGAATAAAATAAATATATAAATGAGGAAAAATACACTTTCTACACATATTAGGCATACAGTATTATTTTTTACTGTATCGTCGTCATAATGATCACTATTGTCGTCATTATTATTATTATTATTATTACAGTTAGCGTTTGGCTCCAGAATGGGTAGTAATGGTTATTTGCCTGTTTTCCAGTTGGGTGAAGTTGTAATTCTAATCTTCAAACATACTGTATGCCTATATCTCTCACCCAGTAAGCCTTGGTTAGCGTCAACAGTCACATCATAATCTGGGCCAGAATATTTGCACTCTTTCTCTCGTAATCTTTTGTCCTCAAACTGTTGTAGGCTTCTCGGCGTCATTGTCACTCTCCTTGTCCATCCTTTAGCTTTGGACATTTGTTTTCGGTCTGCACAAACATTAACTCAGATTTCTGCCGTGTATTTCAGCAAATCACAATGCATTTAATCCTCCACTCTTGAAAACAATTACAAAATCATAAACGTGCTCTCCTCTCATTCGGTCTTAAAGGGAAAAGCACACGGTACGTTGCAATTGGTCTTGGGGAGAAGCACGCAAATGTGGCAATGTCTCAATGGGTTAAAGAGTGAGTTCTATTTTTGTATTTGATGTGCTCTGCTTTCTTGCTCGCTGTCCCCTGTCCGGCCACAGTAAAGCCAGAGAAGAAGTCTGTGCAGTTCAGCGAGGACATCCAGGTGGAGACAATAGAGCCGCAGCCGGAGCCTGCATACATAGATGAGGTAATGGATGATTTCTCATTAACGCAGCGCTTCCCCTTTTAACACGTCATCCAACCAAGCGCTTTGCATGCCAGTGCCCTCTTGACCTTAGCTCGCTGTCCGGTCAGCAAGGAGAGCAGCAGTCCTTCCAATGCTTTATTGAACCCTTTTCAGGAGAAAATGGACCAACTGCTGCAGATGATTCAGAGTGCAGATCCCACAGACAACCAGTCTGATGCGGTTGACTTACTACAGTTAGAAGGTAACCTTTGCTTTCACCTGTCCCCAGGGGCAGCATAAGTGCAGAGTGCTCCTTAGCGGGCATTCCGTGGTAACAACAACTACCTTATTATTTTGATCTGAAGTTTAATATCACATTCATATATTAGAAATAATAAAGTACATTTATATGTAAATATGTTTTCCCCTACTAATACTTGAAAGTACTTATTTTATTTTGTTTATCCAGGTGCCTGCAACCAAATGGGACCTCTTATTGACCAGAAGTTGGAAGACATCGACAGGTGCATTGTGCAAAAATACATGATCCTTTACAAGATGTTCCTTATTGCGTATTGTTTACAATTACAGCCTGACATGGTTATTAGGGCTAGATGTGTTAGATAAGCACCCGCATTGTGTTGCTAAGATCACATTATACAAGAGAAAAGATGCAACAGTTTGTGTGTGTACTTTGACATTTTAGATGTTCATTTAGCAGTGTTTTAACTATTTTCAATGTGAAAATGTAATGAAGTAACAATGGCGTCCTGAACAGAGTGACATCACACTCTCTCTCTGTGTGTTGTAATACAAGTTCCACTGTTCTTTGTTTTTGCTGTACGCTCCATGTAGATGGGACTTTTTGAGGGCCAGACAGCAGACAAAGGGGATATGAGGTCAATGGGTAGGGGGGCTGCCACGTCTGTATGGTTGACTGTATGCTCTGGGCCTTCGTTACCCCCAGGAAGCACTCGGAGCTGTCAGAGTTGAACGTCAAGGTCATGGAGGCCCTGTCTCTGTACGCCAAGCTGATGAACGAGGACCCCGTCTATGCCATGTACGCCAAGCTGCAGAGCCAGCAGTATTACGTGCAGCAGCCTGCCAGTGTGGGCCAGCAGGTGAGACTGGCTTTTCTGCACCAGCCTCACACATGATCTGATTAATACTGACCTAAGTATTTACCTTGACCCTATGGTTTTAAGTGTCAACAATTTCCATGTAATATAACTGAGCTATTCCTTAAAAGTGTTGTGTGCAGTGTTATATAGTCGTGTTGTCTATGTAAAGATATAGTGGAGTAGAGTGACATCACTCACACTGTGTGTGTTGTGTGGTAATCCCAGCTCCTCTGTTCTTCTGTTTCTTTTTCAATTCCGTATGTGTGTGAGAATTAGTTTTGATCTGGGATGCTGGTGCACTTAGAGTGACACCTAGTGGTAGAGAGTCGTATAGTCCTACTGAACAAGCCTTTTGATGTGACGTGTGCCCTCAGGTGTACCCTGGTCAACCAGCTCCAGGCTCATATGCCATGAGCGGAGCCCCGATGCAGGGCTATAATGTTCCCATGGAACAGATGCAAGCTGGCACCCCGATGCCTGGCCAGCAAGCCCCTAGGTGAGGCTCTCTGTACAGTAGAATGATAATGATGATTTTTTATACTCCACCGCAGTCTACCTCAGGTAACACAAGTGGTTGAGTATACAAGTATAACATGTTACATGCATGTTCCCTATAGTCAGCACCTCGTTCCACTAGTGTCCAGTGAGCTGTGTCTCCTCCATAAGCGGCTAACGCTGCTCTCTCTCGCCCTGACCTCAGTGACGTCCACATGTACATGGGCCAGCCCCAGATGTACAGCGCCCCCCCAGGCAGCATGGGGGCAGCGGACGTCCAGTCCTACCAGAACCCAGGCGGCGCCCCCGGCCACCGTCCGGCAGGCATGATCCAGGCACCCGGCTACAGCGCCCCCTCTGGCCAGAGCATACAGCCTCCCTCAGACACCCAGCAGGCCGCGTACCCGGAGAAAGCTCTCCTATAGGGCACCCACATGCTATACCAAGCCTGCCCCTTAAACACACGTGCATCACACCAGGCTCTTCTACTAGTCGCACATAACTCCTCTTTTGTCATGTGGGGTTCAGTCAAACATCTCAGTCTCTTAATAATCATGTTATTAAGAGTGTACGCCCCCCCCCGGTCCATTGACCACTGTGTCCGCCTGCAATAGTACCGTTAAGCAACACATCATACACCGAGTAAGAAGGCTGAGAGCCGTCATATAGGTATTTGCAAATATGGCTAGACCTCGGTCTGACACGTGTATATCTTCTGCACACACACACCGTTGTATAGCGACGTTACCGTACAGACACGCGCTCTGTCGCGCCCATCGCAAGACATTGGGTCATTCACGTCCTCTTACATATGCTAAAGTTTGGGGTGGGGGTGGGGGGGCACAGAGTGACTGTTCATTAACACGTTAGCAGCTCCATTGCTAATCCTGTCCCAGAGATAAATGGACGTCCCTTTTTCTTTTTTCAATCTGGGGGAGAGGGAAAATATCCAAACACTACGTTTTAGTGACGCTGAAAACATTGTGTCCACGTTGTCTACTTTTAGAACTACTGAGAACTGAAGCCACTTTTTGGGGGGGGGGGGGAGCCACGTGAAGCACGCGATGCACACGTCATGCACATGACCATGTATATACTGTACTGGGCTAGTAGTGTTAGCACAGTTCCATTCTGTTAGAGTTTAGCTCCATGTTAAAGATGAACTCTGTAGACCCCATGTACCAAGTGTTCTTAGCATGAAGGCTAATGACAACCAAATTAAGCCAAGTACGATTTGCAGAATGGTCTCGTTTCTTTTTCTGCCCAGTCTATTACTGCAGAAATGTGAGAACAACTAACTGAAGGTAGAGGAAGGGGTAACTCCATCCCTAATCAGGAGTTGTACTAACACACTCATACCGTAGGGGGAGCTGTCTGACTTGCTTACATCCTATAAAGCATTTTATCAGACAGCCTTGGATAATAGGTTGTTGTTGTTTTTTTTTAAGCTAGTAGTGAGTTAATTTATATTTTGAATATTGTTAAGATGTTTTAAATGCACATGCAGTACATAAAGTATGTTCTGAGAATGAATATGTGGTATTCTGCCTAATAGTTGTATATTTAGGTTGCTCAATTGAGAAATGAAGAATTGTGTGATATACTATATCCAAGAGCTGTTCATTGTACTGCAGAGTCTAAAATCTCCCTATGCATTTTTCTTTTCTAAATATCTGTTAAGCATTTTTATTTGATGTTTGACATGTGGTCTACACATTTACTCTGAAATGTTTAACGTGAAAAATGTCCAACCTAGACTAGCTAGTGGCCACCCTCCATCAGGAAGTGTACTCAACTGGTAGAGATGATGAGATTGGCTGTGTCGCATCGCATGGTTTTTGGGGTTAATTTGGATGGGTTCACCGCTATAACAACTATGATTCACTTGGTTGTATAGTGTTCAACGTTGAAGTGGTGAGTATGACAGTAGCAACTTTGTTAAGCAAATGTGACTTTTTTAGAATATACCATCTTCAAGATTCTGTTTGTCTCCCGAATACTGTTGTTTACCAAATACTGTTTCATATCTATTAATGCAGTAATTGGGAATATTTGAATTCCAATTAAAGGCCAACATGTAGATTTGAGTTTTCAGATTCTGAGGAGTTCTTCTAAAATGTGCTACTCCTGTCTGTTCTGGCTTTACAATATAATAATCCCAACGCTTTAGTTTGATCAGTTGCAAAATCTAACAACCTAACTACATGTTTCTAGGATATGGGATATACAGTAGGAGGTTTAAGATACAGTTCTGAGTGGTCTTGGCTAGTTGCTCCTGTCAGCTAAATCCTGAAATGAACATTAACTTACTATTGGAACTAAGGGGGAGGATAATATCAATATAATTGGGACCATGAGCAAGTTCGTTGTATCTAGGTCATTGTATTTTTTCATCACAATTTGGGCTGCAGCCCTGGTGTAACTCTATTGTACGGGGTTGCTATGCTGCCTGTTTCTAAGCTCTAATCATCAGTGTTTTTGTTTGAAGTTGTACCCTGATGAGTTTGTATGTACTATTTTAACCATACTTAATAATTGGTATTCACAATAAAATGAGGCCAAATGTACAGAACATTTTGTATGTCGGTGTTACTGTGTATTTTTTTATTTTTTACATTCCCGCAGATCAAACATTGATGTTAATGAGTGAACCCTAGACCGTTCGATGTCTAAAGCAATTCACCGGCCTGTTTTTTTGTAGGCCTAGTATAATTTGGAGAAGTTACCAAATGCTGTGTTTTGCATTGCTTTGACATGGCTACAGAAGGAATGTGTTTTAAATAATTCAACAATAGTTTTAAAGTGGTTACTTCCAGCATTGATAAATTCCAGGATGTGAGGTATTTCTCTTTGTAAGTCCATAAAAGGTTGTGCATGACTACCTCATTAAAGCAGCAATAAAAGCATACAGTCTGCAGTGTAGTATGTTACCACTGACAGTGTGCAGAGTCCATCGGCGGGTTCACTGACTCTGTTGGGAGATGTTGGTGGACGCCACTAGCCCTGCACTCCATCCTGTACCTTCATACGCTTTCATTCCACAGCATTAAACCGACATGCCCTCCGGGAAGACGGTCAAGCTTGTGCTCTACGAGGTGCTTCAGTTGGCGGCCCTCAGCGTGCCTGTGTTGGTTGTCATGGAGAGGTTTGCATGCCTCATGCGGGACTTAGGAGGTCGTGATCAGACAGCGTACTGGCTGGTGGTGGCTGCCTCTGTCGCCTATGTGACCACTAGCACACTGGTGGTGTGGGCTCCTCTGAAGTACCTGATCCTGAAGCGACAAAGACTCATCACTCAATTCAGACACTGGTGAGTGCTGTCAAATGTCACTTTCATTGAGCCTTTATTCATAGTAGGTGATGCTGATGAAGTGGTAGGCCTAGTCATTTATTTACAACTGAAAGGAAGGTTTACGTCTGTTTAATTAATGTGAAGAGCACTGGACGAATATGTTTTCATCAAAAAAAAAAATCTATTTAATAAAATTATAAAATGCACGTTGTGCAGTTCTCATGTGGACTGACCATGTTGATTGATGAATGGCAGGTGTTTGGATACAAATATGGGAGCCATTCATTGATTCTTCTTTTGTTGTTTTGCAGGAGGCCGACAGCATTGGCCTATGTGATTCTGTGTATATTACCATGCTTTGCTATCTTTATAGCCAGCTCCAAGGTAAAATGATGGAGACGTATTGTGCTCTGTGTATGCTATGTTCTGTCTGTCATGCTCCAGTGGAGACCTGCTAGAATTTGTTGTAAATAGACCCAGTGTGTCTGTGGCACGTTTAAACAACCCCCTTGTGTAAGAGGATGTGGATCTGATTCTACAATTATGCATGACATGGCACATTGCACCATTGCAAAGGAAAGAAATCACTCTCCAGAGATACCTTCACGGTCTCCTATGACTTACATTATTTTATTGTTATATTACTAGACACAATGCAATGTCTCCCAACCCCCAAAATGATCAGTTTGTTGAGAGCCTGCACACATACAAATGATCCTCTAGTCATCAGACTACAGTTCAGTACTTTGGCATTCAGTAATCCATTTTGTAATATACAAAGTTGACCATTAACTTTAACCTTAACACAGAGACATGGCATGGCATCATAGTGCTGTTAAGGTTTAATTTTTCTCTCCTATAATGTGTATTTCCTGTGCTAGTAAAAACATAAATGTTCAGGTTTAACTAGCATGACATAGCCTACTTATTTATATTATTTATTTAATTAATGTCAAAGGCTTTTAGTGAAGTCTTATTGTAGTTTATTCTGAGAACAATAAAAATGTAGCTAATGCAATCATAACATTTGACCGCTGTTTCACTGCAGTTTCAATTTCATTTTTACAACTTTCACGTCTGCTATTTTTGTCAGATTAAAACTGGAATATGTAGGATTTGAGTTACAATGGCTAGCTAAAATAATGAAAAAGAGCTCCATTTTGAAAATGGATAACCCAAAAACTCACCCCCTCCTCCACTGCTCACTTCCTCTGGATCCGTTACTAGCATTGACCAACCTGTTGTAGCACATTCACGTGATTGACAGGCAAGATAGATCTGGCTAGCCAATTGGAAAAAAAGGCGCCGATTATTCAGAATTGTCAAAAATGAATTTTCAATGGTACGTTCACACATAAGCGAATGCAGGCTCGGCAATGGCATACTATAGTATACTATAGACCAGGGGTGGGCAATTATTTTCACTTGGGGGCCACATTGAAAATGTCAGAGAACTTTGCGGGCCACGTTACTTTAACAAACATGCTAATTCTTTTAAAATACAACACAAAATAGCTGACTTTGTTAACTTGCAAATTTATGCATATAGGCTATTCCTATGCAACACAATTTTCATAATAAAACGTAACAGTTCACTTTAACTATGTATTTTTTTAAGCAGCAGTAAATAAACTAACATTTTGCAGAGCTCGTCGAGTAATTTTATGTTGTATTAATATTTTTAAATGTTTGATTTACCGGGCGGGCCGGGTAGAACGTCTCAAAGGGCCGCATCCGGCCCCCGGGCCTGACTTTGCCCAGGTCTGCTATAGACCATTGCCTGCCAAGGCTGAAGGCACTATTCAATCAATTGTAATGCTGAATGTAAACAGTGCAGGGTGAGATCACATAAGAGGTTAGTAGTTTGTAGTTTTCGTGGGCCATATCGTAGCCTACTGTACAGTATACGCTGGTTAGACACAGCAACTATCAACATCCTGCGCTCACTAAGATAAAATGATAGTCGGCTCAACCACGCACACTTTTTTGCTGTTGCGAATTTGGGGGTCAAAGGTGTTTTCCAGGTGAAGAGAAGATGTAAAGTTTCTTCATCACAGGAAGCAAATGTTGTTTATTGCCACTTTGCTCGCATCGAATGGATGTAAACGGGAGGCAAATAATGGCCACTGATCATTTTGTGTATGTTTGACCCTACCTCAACAGAAGAATGCCAACCAGAGCTGATATTTTCACAGAGCATTTCACTCACTGATAAATGACGGCTGTCAATGGATGTCTATGTCATACCAAATTCACTAGATTATAAAGTGTTGTTATTTGGTCACAGGTGCAGGTGGAGAGAGGATTTCATATCGACCTTTTAACTGAGCTGCCGGTATCATTAGTTCTTTTCTCTCTCATCTGTGTGGACATCATAGAGAGAATACGCCCGTGCAATCTCATTGGACGAGGTAACAAAATCTCTTTTCTTTAAATGTACACACACACAACCACAAATATCCACCCCAGTTTATGCTTTGAAATACAAACTATGGATATCCACAAAAGTGTTGTAAAGGTTGGAATACAGCAAAATAGGCCCAGCTATTTTGCTGTATTGGGGAAGGGGTAGAGAGCAGTGCACAATAATCATCCTTTCAGCTGAACATTTCTATGTTAGCGGACACAAGCAGAGAAAATAACAATACATGTATTCTGCTGTTTATCTGTTATGTATAATGCATGCATATGCTATTACTTTGAGCAGTGTTTGTGATTGAGTGGAGAGCTTTGAAATACGTCTTTCCGAGGGTCGTAGGTCAAAGCGACTGAGAAGTGATTCATGGTGATGTGCTAATATCAGCATGATGTGTGCCCTTTTCATGGCCAATAGGCAGCCTGGATGCTGACTTTGACATGCCAAGCCCCATCCTGACACACCTGGAGCAGGTGACGTCTGTATCGGGCCAGCTGTACCCTGACCGGGGCCGGTCAGTCTCCGCCCCTGCTCCTCCGGAGGTCAGGAATGGAGCAGCCTCAGGGAGAATGCAAGACCTGGACGACTCCCACAGTCACTCAACAGTCGTCGTGCAGCCGCCCAACTATGTTTACCGCTCCAGGTCCCACCCACCGTCCTATTCAGGCCCGCTGGGCTCCCTGTGGGCAAAGGACGAGAGGTCGGGCTTGTTCGTTGATAGCTTTGTGTTTTGGATGGACACTGTCGAGATGGTACGGGTGGCAGGGGAGCCTGCCGTCTTCTACTCAGGCTGGGTGTTCCCGATCTACATATTGGCCTTCCTGTCCACTCTCAGGCTGGTTATGACGCCTCACAGCCTCCTCATGTATTTTGCTGGGTTCGCTCTGCAGGACCTTCCGTTCCTCGTCATCCGAATAGCACTGATTAGTGCGTTTGGATATGTTACGCCAGTGCTCTACCCAATGAAGAATATACTGGTGTGCCTGGCGTATATCTACTTTACATTCTTGACCAAGCTAAAGGTTTTCAAAAGGGAGAGCTTGTTCTAAAAATTATACATGTTTATGTGGTTGTGTAAATAGTTAGTTATGCTAGAGCAGGGGTGGGTAATTATTTTCACTTGGGAAACACATTGAAAATGTCAAAGAACTTTGCGGGCCACATTACGTTTTTAACCAACGTGCTAAAATATTTTGAAATAAAACAAAAATAGCTAACTTTTTTAACTTTCATATTTATACATAATAGGCTATTCTTTTGCAACACTATTTTCATAATCAAACATAACAGTTCACTTTAACTATGTATTTTTTTACGCAGCAGTAAATAAAGTAACATTCTGCAGAGCTCGTCAAGTAATTTTATGTTGTAATTTTTTTAATTTTATGTTTGATATACCGAGCGGCCCGCATCCATAACCTGACATGCCAGAGGAATTGTTGTCACAAGTCCATCTAGGTACATTGAAACTATTTGTGAACGGCATGCACTTTCAAAAAATACTTTGATTGGATGAACCATCTGGTCGTTTTTGCTGTCAGCACACCTAAACCACGTCCGTATACCTATAAACACGACGCTGATTGGAAAGTTCAGTTGCTACTCGGACACATTCAAAATAATTCCTAAGCTTTCCAGACTGATTCTCACGGCAAAATAAAACTGAAGGTCACGAGGTCAGGATGGTCTCAGGAGGCTACCGCATCCAGCCCACAGGCCTGTGCTAGAGGAATATTATGCTGGTCTGAATAGGGAATACTATTTGGGCACCTCATTTTCCCATCTTATAAGTCGACCTAATCGATTGTGTTCTCAAAGTTCAGCTCACAGTTGACATTCATCCACAAAAATGTTGGTTGCTATAGGGTTGTAGAAACTCTTTAGGATAACTATTGGAGGATGAGTAACGAAGAATTTGAGCAAATTAGCACAAAATAATACATTTCTGCAATGCTCCGTTCAACCTAGTTCAAACACAAATCATGTAATGTCCTATTAAAACTTTGCATGCTTTTATTTTAAACAAGGTAATGTCTTCTGTTGTGGTGTACAGTAAGACAAAGGTTTTTATATTTTAAATTGTCTTTTTTATGGTATGCATGAATCTAATGAATATTTAAAGTTTCTTTTTTTAATAGACTTGTTTTCTGTACTGTTTTCCTAAATTCATTAAACAAATTGAAGCTTTAGAAAATAGGTGTAAATGTCTTAAGTTTGAGAACATTTTTTTTTTTTTATTTATCTCTGCGATTTTGTCTCTTATGGTGTCCTCAGTTAAACCCATCTTAGTCTAGTATATATTTCTGATATTTTAATACAACAGCCACCAACAAGACACACAACACAAATCACATGCATTATGCTACCAGAGGCTACATATACACTCACCTAAAGGATTATTAGGAACACCTGTTCAATTTCTCATTAATGCAATTATCTAATCAACAATCACA
>JAODUE010009134.1:0-28456 GCA_027564755.1 Amblyopsis hoosieri
GACTGAGTCCTTGGTAGAATTCTAAAGTATCCTAGACATTGGAACGGTACTTTGTCGAGATTTGATGACGTGGCATCATTGAAATCCAGCCGCTAAGGATCCTTCCTTGACATTGAGAAACACCCTATGTTGTGCAACTCACTATGGGAACAGAATACCACAAAAGAAGACAGGCTCACTGGCTGAGTGACCTCATACATGTACACTATGGTGGCTGTGTGTGTGTGTGTGTGTGTGTGTGTGTGCTTGTGTGTGTGCGTGTGTGTGTGTGTGTGATAGGACCTCATACATTATGGTGGCTGTGTGTGTGTGTGTGTGTGTGTGTGTGTGTGTGTCTGTGTGTGAGCCTGTGTGTGTGTGGTCTCCAGTTCCCCACAAGTGCTCTCACTCTGACTGATGTATCCAATTTGTTTCCCATCCTCACTGTTGAAACAGCTGTGATGATCGTTTCTAGGTGTGTGTGTGTGCGTGTGTGTGTGTGTGTGTGTCTGCACGGACAGTCTTGCCAACCAGCTTGAGCACATGCCAATTGTGTGTAGTCGTGGACTTGCGTGTGATTGTGTATGTGTAAAACGGCATGCATGTGCACAGCATTGTGAGGAGTTTCTATGCACACACGTGCACGTGCAAACACACACACACACACACACAGACATCCGCATAGACATCAGTATATGTGTGAATGCTAGCGTCGGTGTGTATTTACTGTGAGGGTAGATCTAAATGGTGGGTCAAGTCATGGTTGCTATGGAAATTAAACATACACAGCTGGGCAGTTGATAAGACCTTCTGGGCCTCTAGCAACTTGACCTCAGCTAAATCAACTATTTTATGTTCACAATTACTTGGCAGCCAATCAGGAGAGAGGACAGATACGTGCGTCACTGACGAGCAGGAAGCACATGAGCACACTCTTCAGACTGAGGCTGTTTCTCAACATGCGTTCTTTTCTGTTCTTGCGTTCTTGCGAACTTGTGAAACGTCATCATTCACAGCCAAGTACTCTTCCAATTCACAAGTTCGCATCTGGCCAAGAACGGATAAAATACCAGGAAGTGTTCCTGATTAACGGCTTTTACCAAGGATGCATCCAGTGGTGACTTGTGTGTCAGCGGAATATCCCAGAATGCATTTTGAATCAAAAAGCGGCATTGGCAGTCGAGAAAACTCACTCGCTATACTTTTAGAAATACTAGTTATTGTGTCACGGAATGCTGTTTTAAGAATTTTTGAAGCCAGAATGTATATGTTTTAACTTCAAATCTGTAATCGATTTATCAAGATGGAGTCTAGTTTAAAATTAGCTACAACGATTTCGTAGATGTGAGGTCCCGATTCCAGGCCGCCGGCTATCAAGCGTTCAGTGTTGTCATCCCTAGGTATTGCGCAATAGCCTAGAGAACGATATGTGCCAAATATATGCATCTCAATCTAGATCTGTCCTCGCGTTCTTGCAAGACCATTTTCAGAAGGACACTTGGCAAGAACGTACCATTCAAGAACACAAGTATGTACCTAGCATTCTTGGAATTGAGAAACAGCCTGAGACTGCCATCACATGCATGTTGGCGTTGCCTACTTAGGTGAGGGTAGGAACGAAAATTGCCCGGTAGATCGAGAGCTTTGCCTTCCGGCTCGGCTCTTTTCCACACAACGCTAAGTGATTGCAATACTGCTCCCGCTGTTCCGATTCTCCAGCCAATCTCTCGCTCCAATGTCCCCTCACTTGCAAACAAGACCCAGAGGTACTTGAACTCCTTCACTTGGGGTAAGGACTCATTCCCTACCCGGAGTAGGCACTCCATCGGTTTCTGGCTGAGAACCATGGCCTCAGATTTAGCGGTGCTAATCCTCATCCCAGCCGATTCACACTGCGAACCGATCCAGTGAGTGCCGGAGGTCACGGACCGATGATGCCATCAGGACCACATCATCTGCAAAAAGCATCTGCAAAAACTCAAAATCAAGTTTTAATTGTGTCGGACAAAACTGTAACAGATTAAAATTAAAACTCCTACCCTTTTATACATGTGCTGTGCTTCATGTCGCAAGTGTCTATATCATGGATAATAATTTCCTAGTTTCTGCCTTGTGGAAATGTTGAAGGTCACCAACTCAGGAACTCAAAATTATTTCTGAATTTCCCACTTGGAATAACGACTTGAGAGGTCATTCATGTGCTATTTCCAAGTCTGTCAAGGAGCCGGAGTCAGATGCAGGGAGAAGAATAATGTTTTTATTTACCTTGGCACATAGACCCCAAGCCAGTCTTTACAGGTTGAGTCCAAACAACAAATGCTACTGTGTTACTTCAGCCATCGTGACAAAGAATCAATGACCCGCAACTCCTTCCTAACCAACAGACATCCATATAACAAACTTATTCAACAAACACGAAACAGGTGCGTTGGGAAGGTGTTGGAAAAGATAGCTTCAGAAGGCCGGCGACGCCGAGCACCGGAACCCAGGTGCTCCAGCAGGGGGAACCGCAGGGCAGTGGTTTGTGACAAGTCAGAAACTAATACTTACCATAATTCCGATACGACGTGAACTGAAGGCAGCATTAGACTGAGAAAGCATCCAACTAATTTCAGCAGCTCAACATTTAATGAACATCGGATTGATGGCTTTTAAGGTGTGAGTCGGAACTTTGCCCGACAATGTGCCACAGGGTGTTTGGGGAGAGCCGTAGATTATTTCAGAATTGCATATCCTTGAATTATATTAAATATACTTTCATGATATTAAAAAAAAAGTAATAATATTTATTCAATGTTGTTTATGTGCATTTATGTGCCTAAACTATGATCAAAATATTCAAATTACCGTTTTAACAGAATGACTATGAATAGATAAGAGAAATATACTGTAATGTCAAACTGTAAGAATATAAATAAAAGTTAGGTGAATAATTTATAACAATGTAGATTTTTCAATTTATCTATTTACCTATATATGTCAGTTTAGCCTATACATAATGCCCACATGATAAACAAATTCCAGATTATGGGTCCAGGTTATAATTGATGTATGTTCTCTCTGTCTGATTTTGTCTGCCACTTATTGTCTCTATACTGACACTTTCTCTGACTCTCTCTTTTTATTAAGTCTTAAATTGAAATGTGTGATGTGCAAAGTTTGATGTGGCTGTAATTTACTGGAAACCTTTCAATGCCGGTTGCTAGTTAATTCCACAGCATTCTTAAGTGAGGTACTTTTGATGTTTGCATCTTAACTGTACTGGAGGGGTGGATTCCTCCCTTTGTGGTCCCGTACTACGGATTCTTCCCTTTTTTTCCCCCCATTGGGGTTTTAATGGAGGTTTTTCCTTGCCCGAGGGGGAGGAGCAGGTTAAGGGGGTGTTGCTTGTTTCCATGTGAAAATGAGGCTGTACAGCCCTTGAGACTGCAATGTGATAAAGGGCTATATAAATAAAATTAACTTGACTTGACATGTTAATTCAGCCTATTTGAAAGGTAAGAATTCTTAATCATAATATTCTAAAAGGGTGTATTATGTCAAGTAATTACAATGGTATAAATAGAAGGTTAAAAGTACCATGTGTATTTTGTAAATTCTAAAACAATAAATAATCTACCATAATTATCAAGATTATTTTTAATTAGGAAATATCTATTTTGACATCAGTCAGTCACACTGCCTTGTAGATTCACTGAAATGAACATGCTAAACAGCTAACCCTGGCCAGACCTGTCTTATACCACTTTATACCACAAGATGGTATGTGAGTCATTAAAGTATACAATCTGCCCTCAGTACAACATGTGGAGAAGAAGAAGTAGTAGAAGAAGAAGAAGCAGCAAAGACTAGCTTGTCAATCATATTGGGTAATGCGTCCCCCGGTTAGTTTTGGCTTATATTCTAAATAAGCATATGAAAAATATGTATTTTTATATAATTATATTTATTTATTTATTGATTTATTTACTGAAATCAGTGTAAACTCTAGAAGCTCTGAGGGGAAGGGTGGAGCATAGGGGTGGACATGGGATACCACAGCCTTCTGGTGAAATGCTGCCCTCTAATGTTTTCGAGCAGGTGGCCATATTTTACACATAACACCTTTAGCACAGTCAAACTATCTTGTTTTTATTCATTATAGTAAAAAAACACAGTCCCAACCAGATTTTAAAAATGAGCTTTGCTTGATAATTAATCAACATAGATAGCATATACAGTAGGTTCACTTGTTTGTGATGTTTTAGACCAAAGAAAGGATGTAAATAAAAATAATATATACATGTACATATATACAGTAACCTACTGTCAAGTAAAGTAAAATAATATATAGTCCTGAATCACATTACAATGGTGCTATATAAATAAACTTTACTTATTTACAATGCACATGGAAGCAAAATTCACTTCCTTCACCTATCTCTTCCATTGGTAAAACATCCTTAAAATAGTCTCTCACGACACCCTTCAACACACACACCCAGACATAACAATGTAAATGGTCCAATTACCTACTTTCTCACCACATACACACGCACACACACACGCACACACCCACACACACACACACACACACACACACACAATTATGAACTGCAATGCAATTGGCAGTTAGATTACACTGTGTGTGCACGTGTGTGTGTCTGTATGTGCGCGTCTGTTTGTGCATGTGTGTATGGTGTGTGTCTTGTGAAATGTTGGTAGGGCAGATCCAACCCCAGTGCAATCAGTTTTTAATTTCCCTGAAATCAAATTACATCGAAGGGCAATAACCAGAGCAATGGACTATGAAAAAGTCATCTGAGAGATTATAAATCGACCCTGAACTGTGTGTGTTTGCGTGTGTGTGTGTGTTTGCGTGTGTTTGTGTTTGTGTGTGTGCGTGTGTGTGTGTGTGTGTGTGTGTGTGTGTGTGTGTGTGTGTGTGTGTGTATTATGCATCTTAAAGTGAATCCAACCTCATCGGAGCAGTCGTACCAGCCATCACTGGACACGCAGGTCATAAGTGTAAAGCGACCTCATATGTGTGCTGGCAGGAAAGCAAATGTAACAGTCCACTGAGCCCAAAAGTCCAAAATGCACTGTATGTCTGCTTCCCATTTAATTAGGTCATTACCAAGAGAACTATGAAAATGCAACGCCCCACTCCATAATTTGTATTGATTTACTACAATGAGCTTATGCATGCTTTACTCAAAAATACTTTCCCTGCAGCAGTTTTACTACAAATTGGGACGCAGGGTTATAATGAAGTGCTTTGTGTTCTGATATTGGATCACCCACATTTTCTTTGGAGAAGTTTACTTTGTGTGCCTGCTGGCATGCATACAATCTTTCTGATACTGTGAACTCTGAAACTATGTATTTTGTCATGACTATTCGTATACATATACTGTACTGTATATTCAGAAAGGATGTGCAACTTGAATAAAAGATATATACATTTTAGAGTAATAGCATTGCTTTCAGGAGGACAGGAAAACATTAGGTGTTAAAAAAAATCTATTCATATATCTGATTGGCTGTTAATGTGAAACATCTCAGATGAGATCACAATGATGAATCTCTATCATTGTCACCAGTGTCTTCTCTAGCTTTGTGTAGAGTAAATGGATGTGCATTGCCTTTGACTCTAGATGCTAGCTTGCTGGTGTCAGTGTAGCTTAATAAAATATACATGCATATACAATATATACAGTACAGTATGCATGTGTGTATAGTATTACGGGTACTGCGCACACACCGACTGCAAATAATTTCCATGCCAGTGATCCAAAGCTCAGAAGGCTTGTCATTAAAAAGACATTTTAATTGCCCTATTCATTTCCAACCTTGAGAGAATTATAGCCCAAGGACTTAATGTTCCAATTATAATTGATGCATTTAAAACATATATTTTCAAGAAAATGTTGCGTATGAGCATTTCTTGTATGATATATTGATTTAGTTTAATGTATGAAATGCCCCATGTCATCTTCAATCCGTTTCACGTACTTGATTTTAAACCAATATGCTTACACTCCCCAAATCAAAGTTTTTCGATTTTATAACACCAGTCAGTGATTGCGTTTACATGGACCCTATTATTCTGATTGGAATCAGGTTAAAAGCCAAACACGAAAGAAAATACTCCATATAAACACCATGATCGGAAGAGAAACGGCCAACCTAATCGAAAAGCAGAGAGGTAGCCGTTCCATACCCGATTGAAAGAAGAATTCTACCATGTAAACAGATTACTTCCTGGTTGCGTTCTAATGAGTCTTACGTTTTGTGTGATGACAGCCACTGTACAATGGATGTATAAGAACGATACAAAATCTGGACAAAACAAATGCGACGCGTGCAAATAAGTGAATGGGAGTAAGTACGGTGACTTCATCTGGAGCCGTACATTTCTCCACCAGTAACACTAATAGCCTCACTCTCTGACGTACCTACAGCTAGAAGCTAGCCGGTTTTAGCCATTTGCTACAGTAGCAGGACACGTTACATAATAAGCTAGATCAGTGGTTCTTAACCTTTTTTCCTTAGAGCCCCCCCTTTAAACTTGTGAAGCTTTTTAGCCTTGGAAATTCATTGCAAACATTCAAATGTCTTTTTAAATCACTGCCTACTCTTTAAAATACGTATCTGATGTAGGTGGATTTATTTGAAGAAGTATTAGCCTACTGTTTAAACGTTTCTCTGTCATTAATATGTTATTATCTTTAGAATGGCCCTGGCATTGCATATGATTTTTAATATAATTTTAAAATTTATACATTTTACAATTAAATTACAGTCAAACATTTTAATGCATGTTTGACTTCAAAGCAAATGAGATCAAGCGCCCAAGTGGGAACCTCCGGTGCTAAGAAATGAATACAACAAGGAAGTGCCAAAATCTGCAGTTTTCTTAAATGCCACTTGAGGCTGGTTGCAAAAGGGAGTCAATCCCCATAGTATCTCATGTTAAAACTTTACAGCAAAAATAAACATGTTTACAACCAGGTTCAAAAAACAGTTTTGGTCTCCACATTCCTATAAACTGAACGGGGGGTGAATCGTTTCATAACCAACGAGTTAAAACTACTTTGAATCATGAAATACATTGTACTTTAGGAAACCCTTGTTCACTTTTAAATTCTCTCAATGTGAACAGTGCATGTTCAAGAAGAGGCATGCACACAAGCATACACATTTTTACACTTTCGAATGTGCCCCCTGGCTACTGTCATACAGGGCTCATTATATTGAATGATTACCAGTCTTACTTACTACCAGTGACACCTCAAAGGAAAGTATGTCTGTGTGTGCAGCTGTGCACGCATTTGTCTGTGTCTGCCATGGCAGTTATAGGTATTATACTGTAACCAGCAGGGGTGGCACGATCCAGTATTTTCAATCCCGATACCGATACAGATTCCGGCACTTTGGGTATAGGCCGATACCGAGTACCGATCCAATTCCAGTGTTAAATTAAGTTTTAAGTTAGGTTGCAAAGTAAATTACTGCCAATCTCTATTTTAGGACTTAGATGCATGTTAGAAACCTGCTGCTGATAGTGTGGCCTGGGAAGGTTAAACATGGCTGATGTTTGATAGTAGACCTACGCGTGTAAATTCATTTAATTGGATCAGCCCCATGGATCGGCTACAACTGTCCAATTGTCACCGATACCGATCCAGCTATTTAAGTCAGTATCGGACCGATTTCCGATCTCAGTATCGTATCGGTGCCAGCCCTAGTACCCAGATCTATGAATGTTCTCATTGGGTGGTCATGCTAACCTGTACAGCGAACTTAAGGATAACAGTTTCAACACGGCTGATGTTCGGAGCAGTTTGCTAAACAGTTTGCTGAGAGCTTGCTCGGTGTGTCTGTGCGTACGCGCACATAAGACTCACAAGAGTCAGGCTTGGCTCATTTGAGGATGCACAATACACTTTCTTTCCCCACGTCAGCACTCTGTGTTGCTATAAAAATCACTTTGAGGAGAGAGGAACAAGGAGGTAGTCATTTATAATGGATAATGTATTTTCATATTTATCCCCCCACCCTCACACCCACACCTCCCTCTCTCTCTCTCTCTCTCTCTCTCTCTCTCTCTCTCTCTCTCTCTCTCTCTCTCTCTCTCCCTCTCCCTCTTCCTAGATCGCTCTCCATCACTCGTTCGTAATGGATAATATACGACTGGGATGAATATTTGTGGTGTTATCCTTGTTTTATTGAGCAGAAGGGCCGGGAATGATGTGGAATATTGCTGTCTCAGCCTGCCGCGTAAATCAGAGCAGGAACTGATCATTACTGTGGACAAAACAGGGCAGAGACATGAAGAGACCGAAGAGAGCGATAGAGAGAGAGAGAGAGAGAGAGAGAGAGAGAGAGAGAGAGAGAGAGAGAGAGAGAGATTGATTCACCTGCCGCCTAGATTTTCAGTTAAGCACCATACTATTAAGTTTGATGTCTGATTTCTTCATCCGGACATTTGGAAACAAGGCAATAAAGCACTGCTTCATTCTAACATAATTACACCGAATTAACTAGCCTCTCAAATTGCTTGCAGCATTTATGTTTCTTCCATGCAGTAGGGAGCCTCATTAAAAAAAAAAAAAAAAAAAGAGATTGGATAAAAGACACGTGTAGTGTGTTTGAGGTTTGGGTGTATTATTAAACTGAGAGACAAGCGTAAAGCCCGTTTTGTGACTGAGCCCAAAGTGTATGTTTGTGCTTCGTTTTGTG
The DNA here is from genome assembly GCA_027564755.1 of Amblyopsis hoosieri. NCBI lineage: Eukaryota > Metazoa > Chordata > Actinopteri > Percopsiformes > Amblyopsidae > Amblyopsis > Amblyopsis hoosieri. The sequence goes on from JAODUE010009134.1 coordinate 8,704, forward strand.
TGGCATTTATTTAGACAATGATTTCAGATGTAATTGCATTTTAATTTTGTTTACTTTAGATGGGAATATGAGGTCATTGTGGTTTGTTGCTGAATAATATGTTCATATACATGATTGTATATTGTTACCAGTAATGACTCACGATTGTTTTTCACACCCATTGTCATCTCTCGACAAGTATTATGTGTTCTGGTGAGTGAGTGCTAGCCGTCTATACTGTAGCATTCTGCTTGTCTCTCACTTTTCTCATCATCCCACCATGCTCTGTAGGCTATACCTAAAGATACATTAAGTAATTCTTGAGAATGTGTGCTAAAATCTCCCTTCAATGCCATAGGGTGCTTCCACAGAAGCAACGTCCTCCACACATGGGAAATGGGTTGCGAAGGCTAGGATATTGTTGTTGTGTGACTTTGTCCGGTCTGCACTTAGTGTTCCTATTTACAGAGCCAGGGCTGTGTAGAAGTATTATTTTTTCCGTACGCAAAGAGAATGGTTTGATAGCAGATTGTGAGGAGATATTTGGTGAATTTGACAAAAAGTGTGTTATCTTAAATTTCTTATAAGGTTTATTGTGTCAACTGCTTGTTTTTGAGCTTTAGTCACCTAAACACTTTCAACTTATTCCAGTATGCTTCTACATTTAGGAAATCTGGAGTAATTTCAGAACAATGTATTACCTCAGCAACCATGCAGGTACAGTATGTGGTAGTATTTTACAATGACTGATTAAGATTTTTGTGAACAGAACTGTATTTTCAGTGCTTTAAAGGTCATTTTACTCCTAGAAGAGTGTTCTCAAATACCCTCCGCAAACACGCAAACTGCAACCTCTAATGTCAGTTGTTGACGTTGTTAAATGCCTCAGCAGTGTCATTGCACTAATTGCATAGGCCCACTGTGGCTCCTAGTCACAGGTAGATAACAAGTGTGTCCCATTATTCTCACGGAGAATGACTTTTGTACTAATTAAAAATATTTCCTGTCAACCAATTTAGAGTAAAGACATAAAATGGCACAACAGGGCTGTGTCCTCAAATATGCTTGCTCTGCAGTGATAACTACACACGCAAACAACTGCCTTTGTTCTCTTTCTCCTGCCTGGGTTTCTTTGTGCCTAGCGATGCATGATGGGAAAACACACCTGCTAATGCACTTCAGACACGGACCAGTAGCACAACCTCTGAAAAGATGTGTATGATTTTCTGGATTATGTGACAACAGACAATAATTATCATTGTTTAATGGAAACGAGTTAATATGTTGCTTGTAGTGAACTGCATCCTCGCACAGGTCAAAGAAGACAGCAAGAATTATATGTAAGAGGGTTTTACGATCTTTACGGAAACAATCTCAAAATGGCTCGCTATCTTAGCTTACATGCTTTATGGCTGGTTTTAATACTTCGCAGTTTGTCTTTTGTCCTTACACGAGGAAGACATAAAGGTGAAATGTTAACTATTTAAAATCCTTCTTTAAATTCACGCACTGACATTTAATTTGGATGCTGTATTAGAAAACCAAATTTCCCCCCAAAACATCAACTGGGTTCCAATATCTGTTTATCTCAACTCACGTCCTATCTTGTGAACCAACAAAAGACTGTACCTTGGGAAAGGACACTGGCTGAAGTGGTTTCTTCAACCAGTGTCAAGTTCCTGTGAAACAATGGATGAATACAGCCGCCAAATTGAATATTTAATCCCATTGGTAGCTGTTGACGTGAGTGATGCAAGTCATTATGCTAAAATCAAGTCAATTTGGTCTTGTCCTTAATCACAGTTACAATCTCAAAAGACTTAATAAACCTATATTTCATAGAGGAAAATTAATTGACACTCCATAAACTCTAATAACATATGTCATAAGGTGCACAGTGGGCAAGTAATACATCAATGAAAATTACTAATGCAAATTGGTAGAATGTTCATAGCAGAATATTCAGATATGAAATATACCAAACCAAGAAAGACAACAGCATCCGTTGATGCTGCAGGGTCAGTTCGACCAACGAAATACAGAATATCGAACATTTTAAATATTTGCATAAGGATCGACATGAGAAAAACAACAAAGGCAAAATGAAAGTCTCTTGAACTGAAATCCAGTGGCCACTCCATTGCCTGCCTTTCTTGTCGACCTCTGTTGAGTGTGCTTTCAAGGATATTGGTATATTTTCACATTGAAATTGTTTATTCCACAAAGTCATTGATTGTCCTGTATAAGCCAATGGAATGGAAATCATGAACCTTGAAACATTGTTGACAATGATGGATACTATGAGTTTGCTGAGCGTGTCTTTTGAAGATTCAGTGGGGGAAGAAATACAACATACAGTACAATTTAACAATATTGTAATCTGTTCTTTTATCTCCAACTGCAGAGATTTAACTTAAATCGAGAGCTTTTTGGAGTTGCTGCAATAAACACCAGCTGTGCTGCAGGATTAAGATATGAACTGATGTGCAAAGAAAATAGCTATTTATAAGAGACATCATGGGCAAAACAAATGCTGGTTAAAGCTGGTTCTGGTGGCAAAAAACACTTATTAAGTTGAATTCATTCAGCTTCCTTGACACATTTACGGTCTGAAGCTTTGTTGTTGCCACTGTGGAATCATACGATTTCTCATTTACAGTAACAGCAAAGCAACTGCAAATTGCTTGTGTACTAACCACATGCCTAATATAAATCAGTAGGCATGTGGCTGTACAATGTAGAGCCATCAAGGATTCCTCCTTAACTTTAATAACTCCCGACAATTAGGAGATGGTTACCACATCGGCCCCACTATTGGAGGAGCCATGAAGCCAAACTGGCTTCACGGTTCTTGGCTACAACGGCTCTCTCCAGGAACAGTTCACATACAAAGTCCATATTTTTTATATATGCCGCAGAAAGACATCAAGAGACCACAGCTGTAAAGTTCCATCTGTCCTGTGGTGCTAGTCTTGTTGTGTTCAGTGTTTACCTTGTGTTTCAGGCTTGTTTCTCTGTCACTCCCGTACATGTGTTTCCAGACTCGTTAGTTCCACCTGTGTCTTAGGTAATCAAGTCTCATTTGTATCACCTGCCCCTTGTTGTTGATGACGTGTGGCGATGGGTGGTACTGCAGCCTATAGGACCAACTGCAATACACACCCCATTCATAAATTAATTATCTGTTTAACTGCTCCACACATTTTTTTTCAGGTGCCACACTTTATTCATATGGTGCTTAATAATATTCTCTTGGTGCTTATGTACATATACTTTTTCTAACAATATCAATAAAGCTAGTTTGGACGATTGTTTGTCATTATGTAAGCTCTGTCTCTCATTGAATTGCATGAGGAGACAAAGTTGAGGTTCTCAGGAAGCTTTCATCTAATGAAGAGTGAATAGTGTTTTCATGGCCCATAATGAGAGCAGGTGCATGGGCTTGACAGCAGACCTTTTCCTGCATTCATGTATAGTGTCGGAATAATCCAGAAAAACAAGCTCCCGACTGGGAGAATTCATGTGAACAGCCCCTCAAGTCGGAAAGTTGTGTTGTTGATGCCGTACATGCAGAAAACATTGAGGACAACAGTGAACGTCTGGTTGATGGAATGAAACACCAAAGTTGGAAATACAACTTCATAACTCAGGAAATGGGATCATCCAAGGAGCACCAGGTGTGATAAGAGGCACAAGCGAGGTTTTGGAATAGAGCACTCAAAATGCTAACCAGCTAAATATTCCCAAAGAGTCACATTACTGTATATCTCCCTGCCTGTGGGCGGTGAATGGTGGGATGAAGTTAAAAGTCAATGTTCATAGTTGCCTATTATAGTTTAACTTTTTTGCTTATATTATATAGAGAAGCAGACGTTGCTTATGGCAGCGTTATGCAGAATCGGCTTCTCACAATGCCAGGTGTCAGTCACATCCACTCATAAAAATGTATATGCACACACACACGCACACATGCATGCACGCACACACACACACACACACGCACACACAAACACATTGCCTTGGGCAGTTAGCATGAACAAAGCCTGTTGTTGCAAATGCTGACGTGAGAATAAAACAATACAAAATAGAGCTTGTCTCCGAAATTCTATCCCACACACACAACATTACACAATAAAGATGTGATGAGGGGACAGTAAACTGATTTGGGTGCTACAGTACATGCAATACAGGTTGTTAGAAAATATTGCAAGATACATAATGCCACAAGTGTGTGTGTGTGTGTGTGTGTGTGTGTGTGTGTGTGTGCATGTACTGTATATGAAAGTGTGCACGGGTGACTGCGGTAGGCCACATTTGCATTATTGTGTTAGAAAGTAGTTTTGCACACCAGTGCTTGTGATTAAATGTGTGTGCCGTGTCCAAAGAGTGCGTGTGAGCAAGCGGGCTGCAGATTGTTCTGCTGATGTGGAATAGTGCATTTCTTCGAGACCATGCAATGGTGTCGTGATCTCTATGTCTTTACTTTCAGGTACTTTATACTTGCCCTGCAAGGGCCCAGGATTCTGGCTGTGCATTCAGCAGCCCATAGAACATCAGAGGAAATATTTGTCCAGGAGAAAGAGGTATGAAAAATAGAATGGAAGGAGACATTCTGCTCATGCAGAAAGAAACCAACCCTGCTGGTGATTCACTCATGATATCAACTTATATTCCACTAATGTGTTTCCCTACACTGTGTAGGTGAAGAGCAGGAGTGGATAGCAACAGAGTACTGTACTTTACTTGAGTATTACTGTGAAAAGACAATACTTCTGAATACTTAAAGGTAGTCAGTGATTTTAAGCGAATACACTTTCAAATTAAGCAAATATCTACTCACAGTCCGCTACATCTGCCTGTTCCCTGTGTGCGCTTAAAAGATAATCTGGTGTTTCTACACAGCCCTGGCTCTGTAAACACTGGGAACACAAACAAAGTGGTGCAGACCGCACCACACACTATCGTAGCCTTGGAAATGCATTTCCAATGTGGCGGGCGGAGTTTTTGAGGGGGTACCCTATGGCATTCAAGAGAGAGGTGTTTTTGTTTTGATCGAGCTTAAATATCAACTATGTTTCTACAGAATGACTGCAGTAATAAATCGCATATTTGTGCTTTAATTTGGGTAACATTACTTTCCCCTGTGATGAAGAGGCCAGGTACAAACAGTTGTCACAGAGCCCTACAGGAGCTAATAGTGATGACATTTGTAGAAGGTCAGTGTGATGATGCAACTTCTGCAATAACACACCCAAAGCCACTAGTCAGCCAACTCTCACAACCTTCCCTGGTAAGAAAAGACATTTTGGGTCATATGGCTTCAGGCTGTGCCCACCTCCTCTGTCAAAAACATGCGTTATAATGCTATAAAATGTCATTGCAGATTTTATTACGAGTTTCATTTCCATGATAACACGTAAAATAGTTTTCACTCCAAGGTTGTTTATGCTTGACATGTTTTCTTTGCCATTTTATTTACAAAGAAAAACAAGAGTTGTACTGTGTTTGGTTTGGTGAGAGTTGAGTCTAACATCGTGTCCTAACTGAAAATGAATCGAGCGTCAGCGACAAAATCTGTTTGATTACGTTGTTTTATATTGGAATGTCCTAACCGGCTGCGAGCAACATAGCTGTGCAGCGTGATTCAGCACACGGGTTTGAGCTTAATTTCTATCAGACGCCCTGTTTCAATTTACTTCCTTTCACTCACAATGAAAGGCGTCATGGATGATGTCGACTATAAAAGACTGCTCATTCAGTTACTTTAAATTATGTAACCGAAGAGCATGTTAAACGGATTCAAGCTGGACAGATAGCGTCCGACACAATAGTCCGAAGTTTTGAGGGCTTGGTAGGGATGTGCAGCTCAGGAATGATTCGTTCATTTTGAACCAATCTTTTTAGTGACTCAAGACTCACAAGTCCTTTTTCCAGTGATTCGTTAAATTATATCGTTCATTTAAAGAGTTTGCAGTTTATTTATACATGATCCGCTTCATACCTGGTCCACTGTTCCGCTTCATGTCTATGTAGAAAAATAAACCTATATATCCAGCAGCATTATACCGTAAAGACATATTTGTAACTGATAATTGGATGCATGGTACAATAATTAACATGGAAGTCGATTTTATTATTATAAATTGAGGGGGGACTGACTCAAATGAACGAAATTATTAGAAAGATTTGTTAATTGTACTGACCGACTTGAAAAGATTTGAGTCCGAAAAAAGAGTCGAACTTCCCATCACTAAGGCACATTACTGCAGGCGGACGGACTCTGAGGGAGTCTACCACTGAAAAAAGATTGATAGTTGCTTGCTTTAATGAGCTTTATCCATATTTAGGCTTACCCCACTGGACCATACATTACAGAGACCTTACCCCACTGGACCATACATTACAGAGACGTGTGCATGTTTACTGTACAGCCTAATAACAATGTTACTGATGCAGTAACAAGTCACGTGAGTAACGGTAAAACAAGTGAACAGTACAACGGCTCAATGGAAGACATTGTGATAGCCCAGAGGTATAGCCCAAGACGAAATGCTCGCACAGGCAGGTGCCATTGTACTGTACCTGTGTTTACGTAAATGTAATCATCATCATCACAATCATCCTCTGCCGACCCCTAAGAGTTTCCTTTTCACTCTGTTGCCTCTCTCTAGTTCCCACCGCTCATCTTTCCCATGCCGCCCTGCCACCAGCTTGTTAAATGTGACTGACAGAACTTGGTGTTCATGGTGACTGAGGGGGCAATGTGGGTTTGGAACCAGAACTAAAATATCCATTGCCCGGGAACTGCATGAAAGCAATATCAGTATATTTGCTTTCAGCTTGCAAATCACTGTGGGATCTGTTCATCTTGAATGATTTAGGAGAGGTATAGATTTACTGTATGAGTCATATTTGTAATTAATTCCTAACAAACACTTTAATTATATTGAGGGTTTAAAGTGACTGCATACAGTATGTTTTAAGATGGATGTGTTGAAACAATTCTACTGTTGCCAGTATTGTAATAGTACAATACTGTGTATCACAATGCATATGGTTAATAGTTCAAGGCATAAGAGTAATATTAATTATGAAACATGGACAGGAGTAGCTGTGAGTGTGTTTGCATGTCAGTGTGAATTTTGTTGGACATCTGCCTTGTTTTGTGAGATAACACCTTACACCATTCTACAGGCACGTCAGGAATCCCTGCTGTTTAAATTCACAAGAGCAGCTGGTTCCAAACCACTTCCATTTGCTGTTTCCTGCAGGAATATTGGTGAAATATACAAGTTACAGTTGTTATGAAATACATTGCAATAACAATACATCATAGTGATTTTACAAGTAAGCATTATAATAAAAAAGCATACTAGTATGTATGTACTCTGTACAAAAACATACAAAATCACACTCTGTTTCACAAGATGTTTTGTGAAAGTATGTTGTACTTTTATAATCATATTCATTGCCTGGGTGTACATAGCTTATTTGTGTACCTATTCGATGTCCTTATTAACAAAAATATGATGTGTTTCTGATTTATTTTATCTGAATATAATCTGAGTCAAGATGGCAATTGTTTGATTGATTTAATATTAATTTGAACACATTTTATACAGTAAAGGAAATACTTTCTATACCTCGGATTCTAATCTGACCATGATAAGATATTAAACATCAGCACATCTCATTTATGAAATAAAATATTTAGATGCTTAATGGACTGACCTGAAGTTTTTTTTCCAACCTCCACTGGTTAATCAAACTCAAGCTCCCAGCTCTTGAGCTGCTATAGAAGATATGGGACCTCATATCGGAGAACATCAGTTGACAGTTACACCAACTGTAACTGTCAACATAAACAGAGGACTATAACTTTCGATGGCAAAGATTGTCTAAAGAATACTGTGAACTTTAATAAATCCTCAATGTGTGGACTTTATACTGTGTATGGGCTGGTGTATGAGGAAGATACAGTATTATAATCTGCAGTCAGGATTTCATCTTCAAGTCGTTTTACTTATCCTAGTCCTTTTTCCAGGGCTAAATCTAAACATCTCAGTTCCCCAGAGGTATACTGTAGTCGCTCCATGGAATCAGTTCTGCTGTTCTGCTTCAGTATTTGTACCTGTAGATCCCTATTAGAGGTGTTTTGGTCATGAGCTACTCGTTCAAAAGAACCATTTTTTTATGAGGATCAAGAGATTTGCTCAACGCCGGGAACGATTCATTAGTCCATTAAAAATATATATATCTTATATACAGGGTATATCTTGTTAACTTTTACCCATATTTTTTTAAAAGTTTCTATTTCTAGCATGTGCAGTGCAAATATACTTTTAGAGGCAGGCTGTGGGCATATTTAACATGCCATTGTGGGAGAACTGACCGAATAAGAGTCTGAACATCAAGGAAGAATATGTCAGCAGCCTATCATCAAACTAGTGATTCATCATTGAACGAGATCGGGGAATCTTCAGTCGTGAGTCAATAGCTGCATTTACATGGACCCTATTATTCGAATTGGAATCGCTTTAAAAGCCCAACCCGAATGGAAATGCTCAATATAAACACCACAGTCGGAAGAGAAAGGCCCAACCCCAATGAACTTTCATTCCTAGCTGGAAAACCAGTAAACTTGTCTTTATGAATGGAATCTTTCCAATTGATGCTTTTGGGTTAACTGTTTACAAGGGATGTCACCTACAGTAATCAGCTCTCGTGTTTACAAGCGTCGTCTCAATTTATCGGAATTGATGTCAAACATGCACACATTATCTAGCTCATAATGTAACGTGTCCCACTAGCAAATGGTAAAACCAGCTTCTAGTTATAGGTACGTCGGAGAGTGAGACTATTTGTGTGACTGGTGGAGAAATGTACGGCTCCAGATGAAGTCACAGAGAAACAGAGAGAAATACGCACACACTGGCCCTGGCTAGCTTAACAGAGTGTTGGTTAGGCTACCCCAGACACATGAGCCCAGTCAGATAGCTCCACGTCCCCCAGCTCTCGCACACACTAGCTCACCAACAAAGCTCCGTGGCCGGTACTAACTCCCATTAACTTATTTGTGCGAGTCGCAATTGATTTGCCCAGACTTTGTACCGTTCTTATAATACATCCATTGTACAGTGGCTGGTCAGAATAGATTACCGGCATCACACAAAACATAAGACAGGGCATGTGCATGAGAACGCAACCAGGAAGTAATAGTGTTTAACCGTTTACATGGTAGAATTCTTCTTTCATTCGGGTCATGGAACGGGTTATACTACCCCTCTGCTTCGGAATGAAATTTCGATTGGGTTGGCCATTTCTCTAGCCTCGCAAGACCATCCTGATCTCGTGAGCTTCAGTTTTAGAGTCTGGAAAGCCTCGGAATCATTTTGAATGTGTCCGAGTAGCATCTGAACTTTCCAATCAGCATCATGTTTATAGCTATATGGGCGTGGTTTAGGTGTCAATCAATTGCCAAGTATTTTTTTGAAAGTACCTGCCCTTTACAAACAGTTTTAACGCAGGACTCCCCATAGGATACATCTATCCACCAGTCACACAAATAGCCTCACTCTCCCCGACGTAACTAGAGGCTAGCCAGCCTTTTTGCTATTGAAGCAATTTACATTACCGAGCCTGTGTGCATGTTTAACATCTATTATGATTAACTGAGACGCTGCATGTAAACACCAGACCCGATTAGATGACATTCTATGTACATGGCTAACCCGAAATCTTCAATCGGAAGGATTCCGTTCAGAAAGACAAATCTAATAATTGCATTAAATCTACATAATTCTAACATTGCATAAGACGTATACCGTAGAAGATCACTAATTCACTAAATCAATAATTTAGCTTTTGGCCTACCCATTTGCCATGCAACGCACATTGCAGTCATTTATTGAATGAGAGCGGTAAGGGACATCTCTGTCATGGGTGACTTGTGACGTTTTGGGAAAATAGAACTGAATGTTTTGAACACTTTCATTGAGTGGAGTGAAATTATTTGATTCTTAAAAAAAAAAGTCTCAACTCCCTATATCTCTTTATTTACTGTACATTGTCCTAATAAGTAATTTAATAATATAATTGTAAAAGTCAATACTGACCACTTTCCTACAACAGTTAGGGTTAGGGTTAGTTAACCCTAACCCTAACCCTACTTGCACACTGATTATTATCAAAACACCATTGTTTGCATATTGAGATAAGATGAGATACACCTCGAAAATCCATCCAATTCACTCTTATCAAACAAAGATTTTGATTAGATTATGTATATGAGTCCCACTGTGAGATTAGATTTTATATGCGTTATATGCATTTCTCTGTCACCAGACATTTATATTTTACAATTCAAATATGTTTGCATTTGTTCAAATATTTGTATAATATGAGTGAGGTTAGTTTTCCTGTCTTTCGTCATGCACCCCACTGGCCTGATTTAAATGATGTGGACACCTGAAATGTAAAACAAAATGCCTTACAGTACCTACAGTACAGTGTATCTTTGCAAAGTTTTAAATTATTATGGGAAACTTAACCATGTTCAAAAGATAAACTTGCTTTTTTGTTCACATGGGGAATTGATTTCCTCAATATTAAAGTGTTGGGTTGTTATCATTCTGGAATGTTGTTCTTGGTTTGTGTTGACAGGATGTTATTATTCCATAGGGTTGGTGGGTGGTTTTGAGTCTAGAACTAGGTCAAGGGTGCAGGGTGATGTGTTGTGGCTATGCTTAGCCTACAGTCGCGGCAAGTTGCGCCGTGGAAGAAGCCCGTAGGCCAACTATTACTACATAACTAATATCCAGCCTGCCTGCCAGACACTTGGCGAACTCGCTGGAGGGGCTATCTGTGTGTACTTAACGTCCACAGCTGCGCTCCGTGGCCGTTTCAATTGGCCCTTCCTTCTCTTCGCGTCAAAGTAGACATCGGCACACGCAGTCGCGCACGCCTTTTCACCGAGCACTGCTGAAGAGACGCAGTTTATCAAAACTATATTGACAGATCACGGAGCACTGGCACATGTGAACTTGGAAACGCACAAAACTCCAAACCATAATGGATCTGTCGCCGATTGTTTAGAGACGTTGCGCAGCTTACAGTATAGTATAGTTTGGTGTGGGCTGGTCTCAGAGTTTTACTGTAGGAAGTAACGTACTGTGTCTCTTTTTCATTTGGATTCAACTACTATACCCCTCTCCGGGATTCGCCATGGGAATATATTTGCATTTAGTGCTTTTGCAGTGTTTTCTCTCCAGTTTTGTGAGTACCGCGGTCGCCGTCGTGGAGGATCCCTCGGCGGGCAGATCGGACGGTTATTGCGGACGAATCCTCCGGGCACAGACCCAGGGAACACGCAAGGACGGGTACCATGAGTTTCGGCTCAGAGTGGAGGGGGACCCGGAGACCTACCAATCTGGCACCACCTACAGAGGTAATATACGGGGCATTTCTCATGTGAGATAGTAGGCTATATTACAATACTGACAGACACATTTATCTTCACGCTATATTGATAATTTACCTATATTGATAGGTACCCTATATATATAACACTTTTTGCTAATTGATAATGGATTTGTATTTTAGTTATCCTTTATATGACTACTGCAATATTATAGGCTATTCATGTTTGAATATTCTACACATTTCCATTCCTGTTACTTTCACTGATGGACATACAGTATATCTGCCCAATTACTATGTACAAATATGTCTACATTGTTGTGCAGTAGGCCTACCTGGATGGTTTTCCTTTTGTGATTTGGTTATTGTCTAAATCGTCAGTTACTTTGAATGAATGTGTCCCTATGACAGAATGACAACTTAATGTTGTCTATAAATATCCAGTGTTGGGCTACTGTACTGTAATATAATTCCTTTTTTTCAGTAACTAGTGTAACTAATGACTATTTCCAAAACAGTAATAATATTACAATTACTAATCCATGTAATTACTGTGTTACAAGAACGATATTTCTGGTCCTAGCAAACTTAGGGTAGGCTAATTGAACCAACCTGTCCAATCATCTGGTTTGAGAGGCTGCAATGTTTTCACTTTGACTGATTGTTGACTCCTAATGTTATTTATTGTTCCAGTAAAGAGGATTCAATCCTAAAATATATGCATATGGTTATATTGGAATATGCTGTCTTTTTATACTTTTATGTGTAACTATAAGTGTAATTTTACATGCTGTTCTGTCGCCTTTCTTGGCCAGGTGTATCTCAACGGGGTTTTCCTGGTTAAATAAAGGTTAAATAAAAAATAAATTACTTTTAATGCCCAGTAATAATTAAAGTAATATTATTACTTTTTGAAGGAGTAATAAGTAACTTATTAAAATGTCTGAGTAACTTGCCCAACACTGTAAATATCACAACATTGGGTGGTGTCTCAGCAGGAGATGCCATACTACAGTTATTTCAGTTATTACAGTTATATTTTTATTATTATGACTACGTTATTACAACAGTCTGCTCGGTTAGTAGAAGAAATATTACATTCTGTCTGTATTGATTGAATGAAAACTAACACATGGGGTTTTACTGGCCAGGTGGAGTTATCGATAGTAAGTTAATGGTTTGATATATTCTTTCTGTGTGCGTGTTTAATGCATAATAACACAGTGCTTATAAACAGCTCTGGCTCTCTAAATGGAAACACACACAAAGAGTGGTGCAGACCGCACCACACAACACTCATGTTCAGAAGAAACCTTCTGAACATGGACCTTTGAAGACATTTTCTTTGGACTGTTGAAGAACCTGTAACCTGTACCTACTGTGTTCTTAAATGACACTTTCAAAAGTAGAAACACAGTGATCCATGTATTATCTGTTGAATATTGATCCTGAGCAACGACAGCAAAAAAATAAGGAGCATTTTAAAAATATGCCTGGAAAAGGTAATGTGAATTAGAAGATCGAGTTTGCTAACCTACGCTCAGAGAACATGAAAATGAAACAAGAGCTGGACCAGTTACAAAACAGAATAATTGTCTACAAGCTGCAATACAGTTTAAAGTGGTTCTATATTCTCCCATGATGTCATATAAAGTACAGTATAGATGCATTTTTTTTTTATATGAGACGCTGGTGCGCTTACTGTGACATCTAGTGGCAGAAAGTCACTTCAATGCATATAGAATCACTTTAGAAACTTTGATTGAAGTTTTGCTAAACAATAGAGACTGCATCAGACTTAAGTCTTCTTCGTTTGCGGACCAGAACTGGATAAAGTACAGTTTTTAATCCGTTTGTGTCTAAAAAGTATATCACTGACACTAGCATTCTTTTGAAATTGCTCTAATCCAACTGAATGAGAAATCTTATATTTTCTGTTGGAAATGTACTTATCTACACTATAATACACAATACCTTAACAACAGTCCATTGGATTAATTTAGAATACTTGTACCCTACTGGAGACACAATGATGAACTTAAAAGTGTGTTTTTGAGAAACAGTGGAAATCAATGGCTGATGAATAGAACTGAGTTACCAGTCTTGCATCAATCATGGCGTAGGCTAGTTCATCTAAATTGCAGCTGGAGGAGGTCTTAAATTGCCTAGTTGCATTAGAATAAATTGCCTAGTTGCATTAGAATTGTTTACTGAGCATGTAAAGCCCTACTTCACTATAAGGAAATTATGTCTGGTTAAATTGAGTGTAAACGATTGGAAATCAGCATGAAAAAATATGTATTCCCAGCAAATCTTAGTTTCAACAACATTGACCATGGGAATCTCTGCCAGATAGAGAATAGTCTATATACAGAAGACCGCTGTTTCTATTTTCCCGAGCATCAGGAAAGTCCCCTATAGTCGAGTTGGTGAGCTGTAGCCTAGTTGTAGTCTTGGTTAATTTTCCATGCATATAAAAACATTTATTTTCAGCGAATCTCACACCAACAGTGACCATGTGACACTGTTCCGATAGAACATAGTAGGCCTATTTATAGAAGACCACTGTTTGTATTTTCGCTTCTGTGAACATCAGGGAAGTCTAGTCGTGTTGCTAAGTGTAGTAGTTAAGTGTAGTAGTTAATATATAATAATAATACTATATAACATATAAAAACATTTCTTTCCAGTGAATCTCTTAATTTTACCATGGTGGTCAAAGGGAAACAGTCTGTGCATGAAGGCTATAGTATGTTATAAAATAATGATTGCTGCTAAAGCACTCTGGCAAGACAATTGACCTATCCCAAGCCCCGCCTCTATTTGCATGTCCTCCAATGATCGTTGAGCATTTTTTGTACAAGTGAAAGGGGCAGGGCTTGGGAAAGGTCAATTGTTGCTGGCTGGTAAACACCTCCCTTTTCACCATCCAGCCAATCATCGTGTGCAGCACTGCGGTTGACGATCGTGCTCTTTAGACTTTGGAGCTGGAGCACGTGGCATACGCAGCCTGGCCCCACGGGCCTGTGCGGGATCCGCGGACCCTACGCAGCCACGTTTAACTTTGACGTACAGAACAGGCTTAACAGTGGAATACACATTCATACAGTCTCTGTGGGACCATTTAACGGCTCGGTGACGTTCCCTCCCTCTGTCATCTGCCCTACAGTGTCCCTCGTGGCATCCAGCCCGTCGTACTTCAGAGGGTTCACACTCATTGCCCTGAAGGAGGGCAGAGAGGGAACCACAGACAAACACTACGCCGGTCACTTCCAGGTGAGGATGGTGCAAAGCTTTGGATAGACAGACTGCATTTATATAGCGCTTTTTCCCAACCTTCTAGACACTTACTGTAAAGCACTGCCTCACATTCACCCATACACCGACGGTGATACATTCCATGCAAGGTGCTACCTGACCACGGGGAGCAGTTAGGGTTAGGTGTTTTGCTCAGGGACACCTCGACACAAGTTAGCGGGTTTCGAACCAGCGACTTCTGGATCATCACCACTGCCGCCCTGGATGAGCATGTTCATCTTCTACAGACATTCGTCACATTTGACGATTTACATGCACCAAAAGCCATGTTTATTATTTAAAGCGTAACCGCACCCCAGCTCTGAGCCTGACTCCACCCACTACACAACTTTGATAAATGCGTCAAGGAGCTGAGTGAGGGGAGGGGCTGAGAGGGAGACCTCCATTAATATCAACGTTAACATTTTAATTTAATGACATATGAGCGTACTAAGTGTACAGAATAAAACCAGCCAGGTCCTGGGGTGATTTTTAATGGATAAGACACGTAGATCCGTTTTAAGCAAATAAAATTCAGATTTTTTTAATACAGTAATTTAGTCAACATTAACTCCAGCACTGATGTGTATGATCACATTTCAGTCCTATTACTTAAATTAATGCTCAAAAAACATATTGCAGAGTATGTTCTTTCGCCAGATGTTCAAAGGTCATCATTAAATATTTACATCAAATTAGATTAGAGCAATGATAGTGTAGTGGTTAAGGTGGGCGAGTAATGATGCACGATAAGGTTTTTACAATAATTCAGAAAAATCGGTCAATACTGTTTTTATACTTTTTTTTCATGAATTTAAGATCCATTTTTAATCCAGGTAAACGCATTACATGGCAAAATTAATGTAAATTAATTTACAATAAAGATCGGTTTTCCGTATTGGCCATAACATTGATAGGAAAATCAGACTACCGCAAACTCCTATTTTGACGGGTAATCAGACCTCCTGACGATTTATCGGTGCATTCCTAGTTGTGACTCTCATCCCCAAAATGTGACCCACCTGTAAGCATCCTTGAGCAAGATGCCAAACCTCTTCCTTCTCTGTAACACTTTGTACTTTCAGTAAGTCATTTAGAATTAAAGCTCATGGAAAGTGAAGTATTGTACACTGACAAGACATATAAGTTGAATGTGTTTCAACAGTGGCATGCTCCTATATCTTCCCTTGGTGTTTTTTTAAGAGGCGTTATTGTTGACAGGAGCTCCAATGGCGGAAGCTACAAACCATAGGTATCCCGTTGTGACTTCATGAAGAGCACAGAGGAGAAACAATCTTTCTGTTGAGCTCTTTTCTCATGACACCAGATGCTTGCCGACTGAGCTGCAGATATTTCCCCCAGTCAGCGTGTTGTGGAGAGGCAAGGCAACGATGCAAGCTCTTTTGTTGCGGGCTAACACGACCCCCGCTGTGCGGGAGAGTGCCTTCTGAAGAGGGGGACAGACACCAATTGCCCCTCGGCTGGCATAAACAGAATCCAGCTCCCTCAGCGGTGTCTTTCCACACGCCTGTCCTAACCACACGCCGCACCTCAGAAAGGCTTCTCTTGCTCTTATAGCCCGATACGGCCTCTGCTACCAGACCCCTACAGTGTGTACAAAGTGTTACCGCATGTCTGGCCGTTCATGAGCTGACCCGAGATGTTCACTGGCTCCCCATCATGGCCCGCATCCGATTCCAGATACTGGCGTTGGCCTGCATATCAGTTAGGAGAATTGCCTCTATCGCTAAAAGTCCAGTTCCAGGGCAGCAGCCCGAGCATTACCGACTATTATTCTGACCAAACCAGATGGTGATGGGATGTCTGACAGCAGCCAGGACAGCAGAATCAATACCGATCTCCCACAAGAGGCTTAAGAACCACCTAAACCTGTGAAACTCTCCACCTCATAATATTCATAACACTTGATATAGTGGTTCATAGATGCACAGTACAACAACAATACAGTATATAGTATATACTGTATATATAGTATATACTGTATATATATTTATCTTTCCTGTTCTTGTAAAATTAAGCACTTTATAGCACATATTTGAGGATTGAATGATCCTGTGTTGGTCCTGTATTGTATGTTAACCCTGAAGACATGCTGCTGTTAACATTAACATAATGCTGATTGCTTGCGATTACTGGTGTATGACCTATCCTGCTATTTACAAATGCCCTAAGTGTAACTCGCTTCGGATGAAACCGTCTGCTAAATGATGTGAATGTAAATGTAATTAACACTGAGAGCGCCGGCTTTGTTTTGGATTAGGAACATCTCTGTTTGCACCAAATGTTGCTTGCTTGAACTCATTAGGCTGTATGACACGGGCAGATTTTTTAAAACTTGAATTTAACATACATCATTCTTGTATCTTTCGAAGCTCTATCCTATTAAGCATAATTGGATGGAAGGAGAGTTTAAACCTCCCTCCCTCCCCCACCATTATACAGTAAGAGGTTCACATTAACTTTTGTCAATGTTGCTTTTCTCCTTGCTTGAGAGATCATGGTGCAAATATCTATGTAGCAAATCCTGACGCCTGGTGCTTTTGCCCAAATGCTTTGCATAATAATTGCAGGTCTTTGGTCAATGTAACCATCAAATAAATACACACTGTGTAATCGTGTTTATTTTGACAATTAATTTTGTCCTGAAAGTTATTGTTTTGTAGAATGGGAGCCAAATGATGAGCGGAGCTTGTGGTTTTCTACACACCCGATCTCCCCTCCCCCTCTTGCGACTCTCTTCTGGAATGAATGTGCAACTTTTCACAGCTTTGCGCAAATATTTTTTTATCACGTCAGTTTACATTTATAGCAACTGTGAGTTAACTGCTTTATCACGTCTTCGTTTGAGATCTTCTGGTTTTGTTTTCAGAGGCTGTGTGTGGTGTGTGTGTGTGTGTGTGCGTGTGTATGTGTGTGTGCGTGTGTATGTGTGTGCGTGTGTGTGTACGCGCGCGTGTGTGTGTGTGTGTGTGTGTGAGCTCACTTAGAAAGTTTAAACATGAATACAAGGGTGTGTATTCATTGTCAGTTTTCACATGTGTGTTTCCAGGATACATGCTGGCAGCAGAAGTGTATGTGTGTGTGCGTGTGTGTGTGTGTGTGTGCGCATGTGTGCGTGTGTGTGTGTGAGCGTGTGTGGGTGTGTGTTTGTGAGCGTGTGTGTTTTTCCCAGCCATTCGCTCCTTCCTTGAGTTGGTGTGGGACCGGGGGTCATATTTATTTAGGCCAGCGACCTGTTATTGTTCATGGAGACAAATGGTGCTTGTTTGGATAAGGACTGCAATGAGCAGACACCAGATATTCTTTCTCTTCCATTCATACATATTATCCAGGGTTTTGCAGTTTAGCATGGGGATAAATTAGCCAATCATCTTAAACAACCTCAGAGAACTTGCAGCTTTCAGAATGTTAATTAAACAATCTATCAAAATATTGATTAATCCGTAGATATAAAAAAAGAGAAGCAATTAAAATAAAATTGCTGAAATTGTGTAATCATGCAAAAGAAAAGAGAAATAGTGTCTTGTTTTCAGATAACCCTAGATGTACAGTATTAGACTTTTCTGCCTTAATTTACTAGGTAATTTCATTTAGTTACATGTGTGTTTATGGAGATGAGAGGAGACGTCTTTTGTTTGGGATGACCGGCTAGTTTACCGTAATACATTTTGATAGATTTGGACAGGTCATGCATTAGTGGAAAAAGGGATATAAATAAATAAATCTGTGTGAGTTAAAGCTGGTCTAGTCACAGATGTCACATGATCTTCAGTCTAGCAATGAAACATTTTTCGATTTGTGAATTTTGATTTAGAGTTTTTTTTCTTTCTTTATTAAATTATTTTGCACTTGCGCTGCAATGGTGGAATGAGCTTCCTTCAGCAGTCGGGACCACCTATTGTATTTACCACAAGTGACATTAAACTCACCTCTTCAGAATCCACCCTCCATACCTCTTGGCACTTCCACTAACATATATCCTATTTAATAAAATGACTTAGGCACTTATCAATAATTTCTGACAATCGCATGATGCATATTAAGAGAGCTATGTACAGTATGTTGAAAAAATATAACATATTTAACCCTGATGACATGCTGCTGTCTTTATCCTAACAGAATATTGGTTGCTACGACAACCGGTGTGTGAAGTGTGCTACTGTTGGTACACATGTACTGTTAAGTATCTCCGAATTCTCCAAAGTGTCTGCTAAAAGCTATACATGTACATGTAAAATAGTGAGAGTAAGCTGCAGCTGGGCCTACTACAGGAAAATGACAAATAAGTATGTTAATGCCTGCTTACAGCACCGAAGTCATCACTATTTGACATTTCCCTAGGTGCTGTAATATCAGATTCGTCCTTTAAGTACAGTAATAGTATGGTCTTGATTGATAGCAAAATGTCTGTCCCCTGGAGCTTTGCACAGAGAACTGCGTTACTTTTTCAAAGGAGTTCCTCTAAACGTGCTGACGTGACATTTCAATCTCTCCGTTTTGTGTGCTTTATCTGACTGTATGCGTGTGCGCGTGTGTGTGTGTGTGTGTGTCTAGGCTGTCTAAAACATTTCATCTTGAACAAACCCCAATTGAATTCACTGCTTTGTATTCAAATGGAAAACTGTACTGTGTACGCCAAAAGATAGACCAACTGGTGCGATCACGCACACGCACACGCACGCGCACATAAGAGCTATTGTAAGATGTGTGTGCTCACACACATGCACACATGTTTAAACAGGGCTTTGCATTGGCTTTAGTAGACATTCTGAATCATCTGTGTTTACTGTCTCACCAGAGAGAGCTTGGACACACATAGACATGCCAATCATTTCAATGAAAACAAATCAAGCTTCTGTCTTTCTCTCTCCCTCTTTTTGTTTTTGGTTTCTGGTTTCTTTCATGAAACTTGAACCTTCATTAATTGACTTATTTAAAAAAAAGTAAGTAAAAAAAAAAAAGTGAGTGTATATATATATATATATATATATATATATACACTCACCTAAAGGATTATTAGGAACACCTGTTCAATTTC